>JABEVN020000020.1:155000-257736 GCA_013146195.2 Codonopsis lanceolata | reverse complement strand
CTAAATGCCTTAATCATGTTAGTGCATAAACCCATTTATGTGATCTCGAAATGTAAGCAAACATGCAAGTTCTAGAATTGGCATCAGAGTGAGTAAACACGCAAGAAGCGAGAAGCAAAATGAATGGAATGCTCCGCCAATGGCCCAAAATCTCACTTTAAATGGCTATAAGTCAACACATACATATCGAAAGGTTGAAGAAATTTTTTTTCGAAAACATGCAATTTAAATTAAACGAGAAACATTTCAAAAAAATTCCATCATATATCAAAAATTCCTATTTTACCATGATTATGCACATTAAAATACCAAACATCCCCAACATCAAAAATCATATCCTCATATCCAACAGAATACCCAACAACAAAAGAAACATTCCAGATTTAAGATTCACCAAAATCAAATCTCCCAGCACCAAAATTGTGCATTGTCCCCGATGAACAAATAAGTATAAAATAAAAAGGAGAAGAACTTCCCTGTCGGGAGGAGGAGGAGGCGGGGTGTTCGTTGATCACGAGGACCGGCCGGCGAGACCGAGGCGATGGGGTAGAGCTCGCCGCGGCGAAAAGTTGAAGAGGCCGTGGGACTCCCGGCGATGAATGTGAAGAGGCAGGTAAGAAAGAAGTGGTTGAAATTTCAGCTCGGGCAATTCACGAGCGACTGGCGCCATGTCGCGAAACAACTGATACGACATCGAGGCGAAGGTGGAGCAATGCGTTTCTTAGGAGCCATGACAATGAAAGGAGAACAATGGTGTAGAAGACTGGGGAGATGAAGAAATTCGCACGATGGGGAAAAAGATGGACTTTGGCGCTCAATTTCTTTGGAATTAAGAGAGTTAGGTCAAAAATCCCCAAATTAAATTTGGGATTTCTATTTGGTGACCCTAGTCCTTATTCAGCCGCTTCTTTTCCTTCTTTGTGACCTTGACATAACACAGAAGTTAATGCATTAAGAAAATTTTTGCTCTCGATATCTCAAATTCACTTTGCACTTTCTTACGTACAAGCTCAAACATGCTGCCATAAACCAACTCAAAAGAAACATTAAAACAACGAAAAATTAATTAAAACTAAGAAAATCTAGAAATTAAAATAACAATAAAATAAATAATAATAAAAACTTTGGGTTGCCTCCCAATCGCGTATTTAGTACGTAGCTAGACCCATGCCACTCTTCCTACAACTCGGTCAAATTATTACCAATGATAATTGGCAATGGAGGAAGAATTTTTCTCTTGAAAATGGTAATGAAAAAGAAGCAAATCAAACTGGGTGTTACCTCAAGTGTGGAATATAATGTCATAGTATTTCCTTGTACTCACCATTGCCTTGGAAAGGTACATTTGTCAAACATTTTACTGCACTAATTCGACTTCTCATCATTTTCCTTCTTTTGTAGTGAAAATTTTCCTAGAAAAGGTTGAAGAATGACAATTTTAGATTTTTGTGCACCCAATTCTTTAGCTTCTTTCTTGACCGAATCATGTTGCACACTTTCTTCATTGTTGTTGCTATCAACATAAATTTTCTCTTATTACCCAATTTCTTCATTTTCTCGAGGATTATTTTCAACTTGAAAATGCAATCTTCCTTGATTTACCTCCATCTTGCTCATGGATACACTTAAGCTGCGAAATTTGATTTTCAAGATATTTTATTCTAGCCTTGGTTTCTGTCTATCTTGTTGAATCGTGTCGACTGGCTTTGGATTAAACTCAAGCGGAGTTCTGAACTAGTAAAGGCTGTGATGGTGGAGATGGTTGGAATGGTAGCGAATTTGTTCTTGCCATTGAAACTCTCTACAGCCGATTACATGTTCATTCAAATCCTCTTGTAACATTGGACACATATCGGTTGGATGACCAACATTAGCAATTCCACACGCCTTGACTTCTTGAACTTGCCACGAGACAAATTTCTCCAAAACGAAGTTAAAGTGTCTAATCTACGATCAATAGAAAAAATTTACATCATTAATCTTGCTCGATCATCTTGCCTTGTCCCAACAGGTTGAGCATTTTAACCATAACATTACAATAAAATTCTTAAAGAAATAAATAACAAAGCCGTTCCCGACAACGGCGCAAATTTGACAGTGTCAATTCGTCAAAATTAATTCACCTACTTCCCTAATACTTGAGTATAAGGTAAGTCGGGATCGTGAGGAACGTTGTACTTATTCCTTTTTAGAATTTTACTAAGTAAATAATGCATATGAAATTATATTTTTAATTAACTAAAAAATAAACTAATTAACTAATTAACTAAAATTAATGCTTTAATTTAACTAACAAACTAAAGCTTGATTTAAAACAATAAATTTAAAGACAGTCAATGAATCAAATTTCATCGCATTTTACTTCGATCATAGATGCAAAAATATCTTGTTAAATTACAAATAAACCGGTTAAAAGTTATTAGACGACGCTAACACTCAATCTCTCCTTGCGTATTGATAATCAAGAGCGCTCGTTAATTATCGTCTAACCGAATTACAACCTCCGAGGCGGCTAGATAGATTTAATAACCGGTTGCATTAAGAAGAGACCCGATTCAAAGCCATGCATATTGAAGCAATAACATGTAACTAAGATTATTCGTTCGTAATACGGTCCGATTATGCTAGATGCCTAAAAGGTGCATTACTCGCCACTTTGTTAAAACCGCGGACAATTACGGATCAACGACGTTAACTAGCTATAGACTATTATGTTAATTAATATTACGGCCTGAAACATCAATTAAACACAATAAATCTTCTTAACGTGCTAAGCGGAGAACGAATAAATATTTGTAATGAAACAAGTTGATTCCATTAGATCTCCTGAAGTAGAATGTTGGAGACTTAATTGTTCATTATTTGGAAGAAGTTTAGTTACTAAACATAATTAAAATACTTACAAAATACCAAAAATAATTGTTCAGTAGTGTTGAACTTAAGAAAGAATACAAGTGATTTCTACACTTCTCTCCAAGCAATTATGTTTTCCCCCAAAGTTCTCTAATCCCCCCTCTGCTCTGGCGAATTCCTCCTTTAAGTTGAGAAAATATCTCAATAAATATCACTATCTCTTCCCACTAACTCCACTTGTTGGTAGTTTTAAAACTACCAATAACCTCCACTCACTCTTTAGCATTATCATTTTAAATTCAATACATGAATTTAGGCGAAATAAGCGTAATGTCTAGCGCCTAAAAATGCTTGAAACCCCGTTGACTAGCTCGGCTCGACTCAGAAAGCGTGGATATCACATGCCCAGCGTGGCAGCCTGAAATTTCATTTTCTTGCAATCCGGCATTTTTCTTAGTTTTCCTCTTTTGCGACTCCGCCCTTTTCTGAACATTAACAACCAAAAAGCAACCAAAGTGTAATATTTACTCTATAATTAATCATAAAAGCAGGTTAATTATATCACACTTTTCTGCGCTCTATCAGTCTTGTAGCAGTGCATGGCGATGGCCCAACTTGAGGACTACAATCACTTTGGTATCTGGTTTGAGCCCGACCGCTCATTGCCAATTACGTTTAATCACGAAAATGGAAGAAAATGCGTGCTGGGCCGTAGCCTGCCTCGCCAAATTGAAATATCAAACACAGGAAAAGGCGGCTGCCTTTTCTTCCACACAGAGTGCCAGAAAAGCCCAATTAAATCCTGAAGGTGTATCCCTCTAATCTCCATCCATGACTTCAGTGTGCCGTTACCCCGAGATAATGGTTTAGATTTCTTTTATTCTTAGAATAATTGAGTCTGCATCTTTAATTCATGCATTATATAAAATAATATCGCATTGTATTTAGAAATATGTACAAAGTCTGGTACAAGAAAAAAAAAAAGCTAATAAGTGCAGGTAAACTGAGCTAATGAGCGCAAGAGGAACTGATCCTGCCAAGGTTGCCACCCATGACTCGAGGGTCAAATCCACCAATCTTGTACTCATGTCCCCTCACTCGAGCGCGACTTGATCCGCCGGCTGCATCATCATCATCATCATCCCGGCGCCTGGTCTGCCACACTGCATCATTTCCCCGGCAGGAAAACTCATCCACAAGTCGCTGGTACAATTTGTTGATACTGAAGAAGCCCCTCAACAGACTCTTGTACGACGATATATTAACCTCAAAAAATGGTGTTGAGACAGCAAAAGAAAATATGTCAGTCTCCAAAAAATGAATAAAATGAGGCAAGCATAAAAAAAAAGGAGAGACAAGAAAAATATTTAACATACGGGCTTGCTCCGGAACATGATACTTCTCAGGGATGTCTACATCGGGTAAAACTTCCTCCACAAGTCTCTCGTCACGATGATACCGGAAGGTGGAGAAAGCCTCGACAGGCGTAGAAAATTCTGACTGCATGTCAGGAGCTGGGCAAGAAGATGTCGGCCTATCAGAGACATCAGATGCATGCTTGGCTGCTGAAGGGGCAGGGTGGAGCACTGTCCTCAAGAACTCCTCATATGACATAACTGGATAATCACTATGAGGCATAAGGTATCTCGATAGGTACAGATACCTGTTCGGCAAGAAGTCCGGGATAATCACCCAAGGAGGAGGTGCAGGAGGTGTCACTGGAAATGTCGGAAGCATGGAATGCTGGCGGTTGACCCGTTCGCCCATATACAACGAATCAACCATAATGGACACCATCAGTATCCTGCATCGACTCATCTCCATAGAAATCATATAAGGCCCCACCAGACCCCTCCAGGGAATAAATGCACGGTGCATGGGCTCGAGCTGGCTATCCTATCCTGCATCATCACTTTATCCAAGAAATGGCCATCCCGATCCTTTCTTACTCGGTTGGCATTCACAAATTCAGCCAAGAAAGGTGGCCTATGGATGCGATGGCGCAGTGGACCTAGAGTAAAATGAAAAACCGAGTAGTTCCAAACCTACAGAAAAAAAGATAATCAGCAAAAAAAAAAAACCAAACAAAGCAGGGAAAAAAAGGGAAGGATACCTCCCAAGCCGGAGCAAAACCATTAAGAGTCGGCGAATCGTTGTGGCTTGCCCTATCCATAGAAGCATAAAGCTCAGCCAGACATGCCTGCCTCCAGTCATAATCAATAACATGATTCAAGTCCCCAGAAAAAAGAACAAGAACGCCCTGGCAACGTGAGCTACGGCCTCGCTATCATTTGCATCAACTTGCCCGGTGTTTGCTAGAAGCCAGCTCCTAACACTGCCAATAAAGATCTCATCTACATATTTATATTCGGGCTCGAAACCCAAGAGATCTTTCACCACCTCAGGATGGTGACGAAGAGTATAATCCGGCTCCAAAGTCCGGTCGATGCTGGTAGGGATACCCGTGATAGCAGAAAAATCACACGGGGTCAAAGTAGCCTCCCCCCAGCTGAAATGAAAAGTGTGGGTGGTGTCCCACCAGTAGTCCCGCAAAATGTCAAAAATGGGCAAATAACTACGGAAGGGACGGAAAGCCCACTAGAACTCACTAAAACCAGAAGACTCCACCAAAACCCGTGCCGACAAGGGCATTAAGTTATAAATGTCTGAAACCTTGTCGTAGCTTGCTCGAATCCTGGTCAAGGTCCTGCGCATCTAAAAAAAAAAAAAAAAAGAAAACAACAGCATCTTAGCATCAGAAAAAAGGGAGAAGGTAAAATTCCTATCTTTTATTAAATCTCTTATGCATGTCATTAAATTAGGCCAAATTAAAAAAAAAGCATATTGCATATATCGCATTTTTGTAAATAACCATCGTTAAATATTTACATTTTGCATAGTACATCGAAATAAAAAATGTTGCATTCATGTATTCATAAAAAAAAAGAGTATTTGCATTCAAAAACAAAAAAATTATTGCATCTTTGCATTCGAAAAATAATAATAATATAATGCATCTTTTCATTCAAAAAAAACATGTGTTATACTCTTGCATTCAAAAAAATAATGTTGCATTTTTGCAATACAAATGTTCAGCACTCAAAAATAAATACATGTTGCATTTTCATATACATTAGAAAAGAAATACTCATGCAACATTTTAGCAAGCATCTAAAATTTTCCTACGATGCATTT
Source organism: Codonopsis lanceolata (assembly GCA_013146195.2). Lineage (NCBI taxonomy): Eukaryota > Viridiplantae > Streptophyta > Magnoliopsida > Asterales > Campanulaceae > Codonopsis > Codonopsis lanceolata. The sequence continues at coordinate 251,688 of JABEVN020000020.1, read as the reverse complement.
GCATTCTCATGCATGAATCTAATAAAAATGATATATACATGCATTAGTAAGTCATCATTTGCATTCATTTTTCCAAATAATTGTATTTTGGCATTCACTTAAAAAAATATTGCAAATATTGAAAAAAAAATATTTCTATTGCATTTGGCATACATCTTTGCAGCATGTGTATTCATAAAAATGTATATTATTGCATAAAGTATTCCTGTTACATTTTGCATGCATACATCCAAAAATATATAAAATAAAAATAAAAAAATGCATCACGTATTCGAAAAATCTATTACATGAGCACGCATTATAAAGAAAAATAATTTGCAGTTCAAGCATGCATCATGTAGTCAAATTACATCAGTAACATGAAATATCCATCGCAGAGTCAAATAGTACCAATTGTTCAAATATGCATCGCAAAAATAAATAGCATGAATTTCATATTTTTGCTATGAATAATTACCGAATTGCATCATTTTAGCATATAAATTGCATGCATAAACATCATTAGCAAGAACAGGTATGCTCCAAAAGTCCAAAACAACAAGGAAATCCAACAGATCTGAAAATTCGACCAAATGGGTTTGTGAAAAAGAAACTTACAGTGGGAATCGGAAGATTCGACACGTGTGTGTGCCGATCGCGAAAGATGTTGCCCCAGTCGTCCTTCAAGTAGAGATATCTGACGTGATTCGGAGGGATGAAATTCTTTCCTTTCCTTGCTTGAATCCAGATACATCGGTGCATTTTCCTTTCGAGATCTCGAGGAGGAAGCCATCTATTAAGCAGAACAAACAATTTGGCGAAAAAAAATCGAGAAAAGGCGAAGAAATGAAGGAAATAGCTCAGCAACAACAATGGCAGAAGCAAAAATGTCAAAGAAGAAAAAAGAAAGGGAAAAAACAAAAAATGTACAAAAAATCAAAAAACAAAAAAAAGAGAAAAAAAAACAAGAAAAAAGATGGAAAAAATGTACAAAAAAAAGTACGGCAAGAAAGAAAAAAAAAGAAGGAAAAAATGTACAAAAGAAAAAAAGTACAACAAGAAAGAAAAATGCAACAAAAGAAGAGAAATACAAAAGAAAAAATGAAAGAAGCGCAGAAAGAAAGAAAAAAAATGCAAAGAAGAAAAATGCGAAAAGCAAGCAAGAAAAGAAATGAAAAAGTAAAAAATACAGCAGCAAAAGGAAATCTCCAGCAAAAATCAGAAACACGGCAAGAAGAGAAAACTCAGCAGCAAGAAATCGAAAGCAAAAGCAGCAAAGGCAGTGACAAAGGCAGCAAAAGCAACAAAGCAGAGAAGCAGCAAAGGAAGCAGAAGCAGCAAAAGCAACAGAGGCAGCAAAAGCAGTAAAGGTAGCGAAAGCAGCAAAATCAGCAAATGCAGTGACAGAATAAAAGCAAGAAAAGGTAAGGAAAGGTAAAGTATTCATATTTTACCTGCATGCATCTCACTTGGTCCCACCATTGCATTCGACGAAGGATGTCCACCCCTGAGGATGCGATGTTTTCCTGCTTTCTAGGAATAGCGTAGGATCATCTCCTCGCGGGGCGTAACCCCAAGACAAATGATCAAACTTGAATCTTATCCCACCGAAGTTGTTAAACCTTTTCTGCGAGGGGGTGCATACCCCGGGGCAATGAAAAGGTTATCGTACTCCGACAAAGGGCCTTGCCCTAATGATGCGATCTATCCCACCATTGCATTTGACGAAGGACGTCCACCCCTGAGGATGCAATGTTTTATGATGAGTTCCACCTGGTTGTTCAACCTTTTCTGCGATGGGGTGTATACCTCGGGCCAGTGAAAAGGTTATCGTACTCCAATGAAGGGCCCTGCTCGGAGGATGCGATCTATCCCACCTATCGTGTTCGACAAAGGGTTCGACCCTTTGATGATGCGAAGTTTGATCTCGGTATTCCACCTAGCGTTGTTTGTTTGCATCGGGCCGAACTACGTTTGGTCTGATTCCTTTAATTAAGGGATACGTAGGCAGCCTACTTCGGTAGGTCCGACCATCAAAACACTTAATTTGCATATCTGTTTAAAAACTACGATAACATGTTACAACCGACAAAATATGTCTAGGATATGCGAGATTTGACATGCATTATAAACTACTGCCTATTACATCACTCTCCATTATAATTTCCACAAAATTAGGGAGTCTATTTCTTATCAACGATGTTCGTTTACTCGGTAAGCCGCGGGTTACCCATAAACTCCATCGTTGAGGGGCTCTGTAGACACCCCAATTTCGTACCCCTGGTATGTGACATGACATGCGATATCAAGACCTGTTAAAACTTAACAAATGTCAAGTTACAAGGTTTAAAAATGCAAAAGGGAAAGCAGGATGCGCAAAACAGCGAAATGCAGGGGCTAAAGTGTCAAAAAGAGGTCTAGAATTGGAACCTGGCGCCACCCATAGGGGAACCAGGTGCGGCGCCCACTTCATATATGGGTGGCGTCCAAATAGTGCTGGTGCACTGTAGCACTTTGCCTCCGGTACACTCTCTCAAGCGTGCGGTACAAGCCGATGAAGCACAGAAAGAAAACTCAAAATGCCAACGGGATCCCCACTCCCAGCTATAAATAGAGTTTCTCAGCCTCAGTGAATGGAGACACGATTCACTCCGCACACAGTTCATGCAGTTTAAAAATTCGCGTTCAGTTTACGCAGTGAGCGAGAGAGAGAGTACCCTCCTCCTATAAGCCTCGAAGCTCTGTCAAATCTCCTCCAAACTTAAATCCAACCGGTCAAAGTGAACCTTAGCCTTCCAGCTATGATTTCACCATATTTCCTCGGTCCAAAAATCCAAAAAAAAAAAACAGTTACTCTGCCTGAATCCAGAGGCCAAATCCGCCAGAAGCAAGCAGTTGATCTGTCCGATTTCCGCCGACCGCAAACAAACAATAGCAAAAACGCAAGCATTTGTTTCACCCGTTTTACGGTGCCAAAAACCAGCTTTCGGAAGCAGTTACTCTGCCCAAATCACAGCAGCAGCAAAAGACTCACTCTCCCGGAAGGACAGAGCGAGCACAATCTACGCTCTTAAAGGTAAGCCTTTAAGAGGTTTTATATAAAAGTGTTATTTTCAGCCAGCTCAATGTAAAAAAAATATAAGCAATTATGTTGTCCGGATTTCTTTAGAAAATAACACTAAAAAGAGCCATTATTATGGCCAAATATTTGTAAATATATTTGTAATTACTGGAAGGTAGCGACTGCAAGTCTATAAATAATATAGATACATATATATATGTTTAAATACTTTATTTCATTTGCTAGATAAATATAATAAAAACATATTTTAGCCAAAAATTATTTTTGAGACCGAAAGGGTGAGTTGGGTGCCTAACACCTTCCCAACTCGTAACTTAGCCCCCGAACCCTTTTTTTTTTACAAACTCTGGTTATTTTTTTTTTCTTTATTTCTCCTTAAAATAAAGATGGCGACTCTGTTACAGCATTTTGGATCACAGTGAGGCCCGCAACATCTTTTTTTTTGCACTTTTCCGTTTTCCCCTAAACAAGGGACGATGGAAATGAAAAGGGTGATGCGTTTTCTGTATCTTGTTGTCCCCTAAACAAGGGAGGATGAGTTACGCAAAAATCCAAAGCTCTCATAATGGATTAAAAGCACACTCAGTGACCGAGACGTATTTAACGTGCTTTTCGACAATACTTTTTTTGCACTTTTAATTTTGTCTCCCCCTAAACAAGGGAGGATGGAATGAAAAGATGATGTCCTCCCCGAGCCACGGGTCCCCCTAAAAAAGGGAGCGTGCGATCCGGGGGGATATTTTCTGGGGCACTCACAGATGCACAATTTTGGATTTGCGATGCAACGCGTGCCTTATCGAATTTTTGATGCACAAATTGCAATTTCGATTCATTGACTTGGAATTGCAATACATATTCAATTTCATTAAGGATATGATATATTCGTCATTTTATCCTAAAAATATCATTTGACAGTTAAATTAAAAGATAGATGACTTTTTGGGTTAAATATTGTATAAAATTGATCGGTCTGAATTTCTCCCAAAGAAATATCGCAAGGCAAAAAAAGTACCCAATTGATTTATGTTTTTTTCCCAAGTAAGTAATATCGCAAGGCAAAGAAAGTACTAATTGATTCATAGGGTGGATTTAGGTTTTTTTTTTTTTTTTGCAAGAAAGAATTATTGTAAGCAAAGTAACTACTTGATTGATTAAGGACTAATTCCATGACTTTCTAAATATTATTGTTGACTACATTATATAATAGAAAAATTGTTCTCTGCTTAAAATTCTGGGAAAACGTCAACGACTGCTGGCTTATTTGTCAAAAAAAACTAGAGTACATTATAAAGAACTCAAAGAATTAATGGACCAGTTGGAGGAAAAAAAACTAGAGTACATTATAAAGAATTCAAAGAATTAATCTACCAGTTGGAGAAAAAAACTCGTTAATTTGAAGAGTCATTTTGAATTTGATTCGCTTAAATTTTGATGAACTTCTTTTTGCTTTCAGCAATTCTTGACCTCTTTAGTACTATATATTTTTTAACCTCTAAAGTCCACTTTCATTTTTTTTTTCTAAAATGCCCACATGTACCTCACCGCACCAAGGCACAAAATGACATATAAATAGATACAGATCCATACATGCATACATACATATAAGACGAAACTATCAAAATTTGCATGCATCTTTCAGATCTCGTGGGAAAGCTCCAGTCAATGGTGGATACAACGTATCTAGTATAACCATTGAGTGTGCGAGTGTTACATAGCGGATTGGGCTATCGGGCTCGGGTCGTAACACTGATCTTAGCTAAGTACTCGTTTATGAGTGACGATGAATTAGACACCATTGTTGGAAAATGTTTTAAGAACTTTGGGATCTATGTCGTAGAGCTTAACTCGATTGGGACCTTTATTTTTTACCAACGGAACCACATGTTCGGGCAATGGAAGGTTGGTTGCGATTTGGTTGTAGTTTATCCCGACTGAAGCCACCAATGCTGGGAATAGGAGCATTGTAAATGGATTAAACAAAACAATGTTGTTAGTGATGAGACTCAGACCAAAAAGGCTCCAATTCAAGCTGGACAATCATATAGGGACTCAGTTGATATTACCTTAAACTAGGAGGGTCTCTACTAAAGAATCTAGTTAGTTATAATCCTCTTTGAATAGGATTAGGATTCCTGTATTATTTCGGTTTCCTTTTCCTTCAACATCTCCTCTCTGTAACCTATTTATACACTCTCAATCTCCCACGTATTTGACACACTCATAATAATATCATACTACTTCAATTCCGCATATCAAATCTCAAATTAACATGGTATCAGAGCCTTCAAAACTGCCCCTTCGTGTTTCAGCCTGAAGAAGACCCCTCCATCATGTCTGAAACACAGCAAGAAAAACCTATTGATCCCTCCCATTCAATTCTAGACTTCAAGAAAAAGCTGACATCTATGATTTACCATAATCAACTCTCCAACTTCACTTAGGACATCCCCTATATCTTCACCCCAATGATCATCCAGGTATGAACTTGGTTACTGAAACCCTCAATGAGACAAACTTCACCCAATGGAAAATTTCTGTAACCATAGCCCTCTCTGCCAAAAACAAATTAGGAATGGTCAATGGAGCCAATTCTAGGCCTTCTCCTTAATCCAAATACATATGTGCCTGGGATAAATGCAACAGTATGGTGGTTTCTTGGCTGCTAAACTCTGTCAATACTCAGATTAGACAGAGTGTTGTTTATTTTCCCATAGCCTATGAGATCTAGGAGGACATCATCACCAGATATACTCAAAGTGATGCTCCAAAAAAAATTTAGGTAAGAAAAACCATTATCTCATGTACCCAATGTGGTCTAACCATTAATGCTTACTTCACAAAATTCAGAGGGTTGTGGGATTAGCTTTCCAATCTCTCTCAACTACCTAAGTGTGCTGCAATTGCTCCTATGGAGCAGCTAAGAATCAAGAAGAATATAAACATATCACCAAGCTCACTCACTTCCTTATGGGCCTCTCTGATCTCTATACTGATGTAAGGGGCCAAATCTTAAGGATGACCCCTCTTCCCTCTATTACCAAGGCAGTTTCTATTCTGGTCCAAGAAGAAGGACAAAGGCAACATGTCAATATGGAGACAATACCTACTTCTCTAGCAAGCAAGAACAACAGTACTAACTATGGCAGGTTTTCCAAAAACAAGACTACTGGGCACAATCAATCCAATTCCAAGAGTAGAGCTGTATGTGATTTCTGTCATGGTAACTCACACACCAAAGACATGCTTTTTCCTCCATGGCTTTCCAGACTGGCACCCTCTATTTGGGGTTTGCTCTATTTGGGGTCAAACCTGACCTCTCCAAAATGCCTAAAAAGAAATCCAAATTGAAAAGCAGTGTCTCTGCCAACTACAGTAATCAAGACGTCTCCACACATATTACAGAACAAGGGAGTACAAACAGCAGTAACACATGCCTTTTCACTTACTTCACAAAAATACCAGTACTATAGCTACCGTAGACAATCCTGAAGTCCATCTGGCAGGTATGAATTACACTATTGATCCTATCTCTTTATCAAGTCATATACCTGCATCTACTGAATGGATAATTGATACAGGGGCCAGTGATCATATCACTGTCTCTTTTGATCTTCTGATAAACCCTACACCTATCACTTCTGTTATTCATTTGCCCAATGGCAAGACATCCATGATTACTCACAAATGAACTGTGGTTCTATCCAAAGATATTGTTATGCACAATGTATACTATGTCCCTGAGTTCCAGTTCAACCTCATCTCTGGCAGAAGACTCACTTCTAAAAGCCCTTGATATTTGATCTTGTCTGCCAATACTTGTTTTCTCCAGGACCTGGACCAGTAGAAGGTCAAGAAGATTGGTAGACTGGTTGATGGACTTTACAAGCTTCATATATCCAGTTCTACACCAACTTCAATTGCTTGCAATGCTGCTATAGAAGACTATTACTTTATAGAACCTATCAATAAATTATACTTATGGCACACTAGACTTGGCCATGTACCCTTATCTTCTATGAAATATATTAAATCATTTGATTATGATTACAACACTAGTACAAAACTCTGCTATGATATATGTCATATGGCCAGGCAAACCAGGCAGCCTTTTCCCCTCAGCAATTCCCACATCTCCTCTATGTTTCACCTCCTCCACTGTGACCTATGGGGACCATACATACATTCTACATATGATGGTTGCACATCCTTTCTTACCATTATGGATGATTTCTCCAGATCCACTTGAACCTTCCTACTCAAGTCCAAACCACAGGCCTACCAAGTTTTTCAATCTTCCTCACCATGGTCAAAACTCAGTTTCACATATCTGTGCAAAATATAAGAATTGCCAATGGGATAGAATTCTTCAACTCCACTCTCAGTCCTCTCCTTCAGTCCCAAGCCATTCCACACCAAAGAACATGCATTGACACCCCTCAACAAAATGGAAGGGCTGAAAGGAAACACAGACACTTGCTTGAATTTACCAGGGCTCTCAGGTTTCAATCTGGGCTCCCTATCAGATTTTGGGGTGATTTTCTCCTCACTGCTACCTACATTATCAACAGACTACCTAATTATGTACTTCAATTTAAAACCCCCTTTGAAGTTTTTCATGGCAGTCCACCCCAATACAACCATCTCAAAACCCTTGGATGTCTTTGCTATATGTCTACTGCCACTCACAACAGAGGCAAATTCCTCCCTAGATCTCAAAAATGTGTCTTTCTAGGCTACCCATATAGCAAAAAGGCCTATAAAGTCTACAACCTTACTACCCACCAAATAACCTACAGCAGAGATGTGGTCTTCTATGAATCCATATTCCCTTTCAAAACAACTCTAGATAACCCCATTCCCATGATCCCTCATCCTACCTCCCATCATGTCTGTGAAGAACACTTTTTTTCTCCAATGCAGCCTGCACCTCCTAACACTACTACCAGTCCTGCACCTCCTCCCACAAACACTACATCTTCTTCTGCCTGTCCTTTACCTAGACCCAGAGACAAAGACACATACCTGCTAAATATAAGGACTTTACTGGCCTTTCCACACATCTACAGCAACCCCCCACATCCTCTAGATTTAATCCTACCCCTACCCTATGTCCAACTACTGCACCCTATCCAACCTATCCCCATCCTACAAAACCTTTGCTCTTAATATCTCCTCTGTGTCTGCACCAACAACCTACCTTCAGGCTGTCAAAGATCCCCTATGGTGTCAAGCTATGGAATCTGAATTGCAGGCCCTTGAGGTCAGCCATACTTGGTCTGTCCAATATCTTCCCCCTACAAAGAAAGCAATTGGCTACAAATGGATCTTTAAGGTGAAACACAATGGAGATGGTTCAATTAACAAATACAAGGCAAGATTGGTTGCCAAAGGCTTCACCCAGACTAAAGGGGAAGACTTCTTTGAGAGATTTGCTCCTGTGGCCAAGATGACTTATGTCAGATTGTTCCTCGTCATAGCTTCAACTAAACAATGGCCTATAGTACAAATGGATGTGTCTAATGCATTTCTACATGGTGATCTAAGGGAAGAAGTTTACATGGAACTTCCACCAGGATACTCTCATTCTTTGCCTCAAACTGCCTCTCTTATTGTCTGCAGGTTGCATAAGTCTCTCTATGGTCTTAAGAAAGCACCTAGACAGTGGTTTGCCAAGTTCTCATCCACTCTTCTCTCCTTTGGTTTTGCTCAGTCCAAAAATGATCACACTCTCTTTACTATTCAAGATAATAGAGGATTTGTTGCCATTCTTATATATGTGGATGATCTACTCCTTACTGGATCCACTCCTGCACTACTTACAGAAGTTAAGTTGTACCTATAATCTTAATTTCCTGTCAAAGACCTTGGAGACTTGAAATACTTTTTTGGCCTGGAAATTGCCAGGAACAATACTGGCATCTGTCTACACCAAGCAAATATACCTTGGATATCATCTCTCATACAAGGTTACTTAATACCAAACCTGCTATCACCCCTATTGAGGTGAACCACAAATTAGCATTTAGCTCCAGTCCTACTCTACCTGATGCTGCACCCTACAGAAGGTTGGTTGGAAGACTCATCTATCTCACTATTTCCAGACCAAACATAGCTTATGGAGTGCAGGTCCTCGGTCAATTCATGTCCAATCCATTAACATGTCACTGGACTGCTGCCTTAAGACTTTTCAAGTATCTCAAAGACAACCCTGGATAAGGCATCTTCTTCTCCTCAACTAGTTCTCTTCACTTACAGGCCTTTTGTGACTCAGGCTAGGCCTCTTATCCAGTTACCAGAAGATCTGTCTCTGGCTTCTGCATATTTCTTGGTGATTATCTCATTTCATGGAAATGTAAAAAGCAGACTACTGTAAGCAGGTCCTCTGCAGAGGCAGAATACAGGAGTATGGCTAATGCTTGTTGTGAACTAAAGTGGCTCCTAGCTCTCCTTCATGATTTCCACATTCAGTCTCCTCTCCCTCTACCTCTCTACTGTGACAACGAAAGGCTTCATCTATACTCCTCACATTCCCTCTCAGAACAACCAACTGATCTCTTCACCAAGGCTCTATCTTCAACTTAATTTTTTACTCTTCTATCCAAGTTGAGAGTTAAGAATCTGTTTTCCCCTCTCAACTTGAGGGGGGATGATGAGACTCAGACCACAAAGGCCCCAATTCAAGTTGGACAATCATAGAGGGACTTAGTTGATATTACCTTAAACTAGGAGGGTCTCTACTAAAGAATCTAGTTAGTTATGTTAGTTATAATCCTCTTTGAATAGGATTAGGATTCCTGTATTATTTCGGTTTCCTTTTCCTTCTACATCTCCTCTCTGTAACCTATTTATACACTCTCAATCTCCCACGTATTTGACACACTCATAATAATATCATACTACTTCAATTCCGCATATCAAATCTCAAATTAACAGTTAGTTAGTGATAAAAAGTTCAAGAAACAGAATAGAAGAAGCTTATAAACGATGAACATTACTAGAAATGAAAAATAGCCTCGCAGGACACTGAGTGTCGTGAACATTGTGCATCACTATATTACACAATTATTACGATGCACCAGCTGGACCCCCTATACATAAACATCTTATGCACAATTTTGGATTTGCAATACACAATTTGGAATTATAATACAAACGGAAATACCGATGTAAATTTTTGTATTTGCAATGCACCATTTGGACCCCCTATGCAGAAAATTCCAATGCACAATTTTGGATTTGCGATGGAGCGCGTGCCTGATCAAATTTCTGATGCACAAACTGGATTTCCGATGCACAAATTGAAATTGTGATGTATCGACTTGGAATTGTGATGCATCGCATGCCTGATTCAATTTTATTAAGGGTATACTCGTCCTTTTGCCCTAAAATTGTCTTTTAGCAGTTACATTAAAAGAGATGTGATTTTGAGGTTAAATATTGTGCTAAGTGGACCGGCTTGAATTTCTTCCCTAAAAGGGTGACATTCGTTCCTGTCCACTTTGATGAATTTACAACGGCTAAAGTCCTCAATACTTTTTTTTAATAGGAAAAAAGTACTTTTATGGCGAAATGACGAGTATACCTTTAATCAACAAAACACGAGTGTGTAAAGCATCAGAATTGTGCATCGTGATGCACGAAATTTGATCGTGATTCATGATTATGTGCATTGCAACGTATGATTCTAAATTGTGTAACTGTCGTTTCCATTTCATAGTGATGCACCACGATTCCAAATCAATACATCGCAATTCAAACTAGTTTCATCTGTATCTCTTTTACATTTTTCTTCCTCTTCCGTCAATACATATAATATAATCCTGCAGTATCATACTTAATGAATTCGGAAAATTGTTTACTTTTTGGATTTTTGAACAAATTAGATACAAGAGATCATGATCAAGTCTAGAAGATTATAATGAAGATTTAAGCAGTTGCATCAATTGATGGTGATTAGTGGAGAAGCAATTGCTAAGGATTACTTGATAAAGCAATTTGAAAGGCTAAGAGAAAGACAAGTAAACTTGACGTTGACTGCGGGAGGGTATTATTAGAAGAATTTTATGAAAGTGCATTTTCCTAGTTAAAAAAGCGAGAGGGTATTGTAACGGTTGAAAGTTTACTATAGGGGACTGGCCAGCAATTTCTTCATATATAAAACTTTATCATTTATGAGTCTTGGGTGTGATTTTAGAGTTTTTTCTCAACTCTCAGGCCTTATAAGCAAGCCAAGTCTAATTCAAGCTAGACTCAATAAATGTATAACCGGGACGAGCAATGTTCATATTTTGTAACGAATTTTGGACATTGCTGGACGCGATCACGGACATGGATGCATGAGGCCGAGTAATGTTCACCACAAGGATCCTTATTATTTTTATTTTATTTTTATTTTTAAAAGGACCAATCCAAATAGTTCAAGGACCATTTGGGTTGTTTACCCTAGAAAGCTTTAGTCCATTATTTTTTAGGAAAAATTGAGACTAGTCCCTTTTCCCAAATTCTTAACCACTTAAGTACCTTTTTTTTCTTACCACTAAAATCCTCTTTTTTCAAATTGTTCTTAAAATATCCGCAAGAGAGAAAGAACGACACCAATTTGCAGGGATGAAGAGTAATGAGGGTGGGAATGTAGGGTGGTGAAGAAGAACACACGTGTCTTCACCATAAATTCTATTACTCAAAGTATGTTACTTATTAGCACTTATTAACTACTAGTGCATGCCCTCTAAATCCGTCATAAACATTTCAATTCTCTTCTTATTTTCTTCTTCTTCTTCTTCTTCTTCTTCTTCTTCATCATTGCGTTTGTGTGTGTGATTCCGAATAGATTCACTGTGCATGTTTGTGTTGCTATGCATGTAAACTATTGAGGAAATGCCCGATTACAATTTAATTTGTTCATTGTTGGACACCCTTTTGAATCTTGATGTATCAATTTTGAATCACGATACATCATTTGTGAATCGTGATGCATCTATTTGGATTGGCGATATAGGAAAAATGCATCAATTTTGAATCATTTGTTAATTGTGTATAGGAAAGAATGGTCATGAGGTTCTAGTTCATGTTACGATGCATCCATTTGGAATTGCGATGCATCAAAATCATGCATCCCAATTAAAATCCATGCATCATGTTTAATTGAAGACGGGTCATGAATGTACATGATGTTTTGGTTCATTTTGTGATGCATCTAATTAAAATTCTGATGCATCAAAATCATGCATTGTCATTCAAATTCATGCATCGTCTTTAACTAGAGACGGGTCATGAAGGGACATGAGGTCCGGTTCATTTTGTGATGCATTCCATTGTAATTTTGATGCATCAAAATCACACATTTCAAATTGAAATTCATGCATCGTCGAAGACGGGTCATGAAGGGACATGAGGTCTGATTCATTTAGCAATAAATTCAATTGGAATTGCGGTGCATCAAAATCATACATCGCAAATTGGAATTATGCATCGAAGAGGGGTCATAAAGGGACACGAGATTTGGTTCATTTTACGATGCATCCAATTGGAATTACGATACATCAAAATCATGCATCGCAATTAAAATCCATGCATCGTCTTTAACTCACGCTCGGAAGCGCGCGTGATCAGTTGAAATCATTAAGGGTATACTCTTTCTTTTGCACCTACAGTGCCTTTTACCTGTTTAAAAAAACGTGGACTTTAAATAATCATTGTAGGGGACAGGCCCGGTTTTCTGCCTTATTTTTAATCTCTTGTTTTGCTTTAACTGAACCATTACAAATTTTATTCCAGTTATTGGAATCAGAAGACATGGACACTTCTGGACTTATGAGTTAATATGTTGTTGAGAGTCGGATGCATGTGAGAATCATACTTACTAGATGTGTACTTTTCAGGAACATCCATTTTTGGATGCTATTAAATAAGTAATGAGGGAGTAAGCCACCAAGAAACCTTTGCTGGTCAAGATTTCTCTTATGCAAGCTAGTTGTGAAGCTCCATGTGTGGAATCAATTGGTGATAACTTCGAATTCACAATCCCCTTTATGGTGTAGAAATGATTAGCTCAATTGCTGACAGAGTCCCGACATTGGCCATTCTGATTGCAGGAAGGCATTGGTTTAACTTTTAAGAGCCATGGCTACTAAACAAAGTAGATGCCTTTGTTGCTACTTGATTCCCTTGCAGTCAAGGAGAAGGAATCACAGATGTTCTGTCTGGGGATTACGATTTCCAGGGGCAACTACCTATGTCATGGTTCAAGACAGTGAACATCTGTGCCAAAGAATCCCGAGGAGAATTCATGTGATCCCTTATTTCCGATTGGCTTTGGATTAACAAATAATGAGAGGTTTCTCTCAGACTGATATAGGCATGGGCTAGCGCTGAAGTTTCTCAAGCTAACCAAGTCACGAAGAAATGCACCTCCATATAGTCACAATTCACAAATTAACTTGTAGAAAATATCTAAATTGTTAAAGCTACCAAAATTATGCAAGAGGTTAATGAAGATAATCAGCCAGCAAATTAAAAAGGGTCTGTGTGTAAATCTTTGATTCTGCCTATCCTATTTGTCAGGGGTGTCGAGTGTCACATGTCAGAAGTTAGGCAGTTAAGTTGTTAGCAATTGGTTAGTTGGTTATTCTATTCTTCAGTATATATATTCTTGGTATTGTATGGAAACAAATTAACTTACAATGAAATAAAAATTTCCTTTCTTCTTTTTCGATTCTTCAAGATTACTGAAGAACTATTATGAAGTTCAAATTGTAACATGGTATCAGAGCCAATGTGCTTCCTTACATTCACCATCATTGCAGCCTCTTAAACATCAATCTTTGTTCCAGAAGTTGTTGTCATCCTCTCCATCTTCAGGTTCTTTTTTCTCCTTGTTATTTGTATTGAATCTCTTCCGTATCTTTCCTTCCCTCATCTCAACATGACTGAATCAAACCCTACTGTCAAAGATCTTTCCAAAACTACTCAAGAATCTAGCAGTCAAGTAAACGAATTCTATGATTTTTCAGAAACCACTTTTCAATCACCCCCACTTGTTATTGTTTGATCTTCCAAACAGAATAGTTGGAGGATCTTGTTGATTTGGAAGGAGACCACATTGCCTTTGACCTTCCTCTTGAATAAGCATGGAAACAATTTTTGACAATGAAGGTAAAGGAATCATCCTAAGGATCTAGCCTCTAACATCAGTGTAGGAGTCTGACAATCCCATCAGGAATTGAGTAATCTTAATTATATGCATGATCATAATCTTTTCGAATCTTGGAGGCTCCACATGTGCAGTCACATATACAGTTAGGAATGGGAAGAAGGTTTTGTAGTTCATCCCATAAGCCATGAAATTTAGTGAAGTATGCATTGATTGAGAGAGTACCTTGAGTGCAAAAGGCAATGGTCTTCCTAAACTGGTACAATTTTGGTGTATCACTTTGGGAATATCTGGCCAGAAGATCTTCCCACATTCCACAGGAAGAAGGAAAATAAACAATGCTCTGTCGAATTTCTGGGGACACAGAATTAAGTAACCAAGAAATTACCATTGAATTGCATCTGTCCCAAGCATTCATATATTTTGATTCAGGTAGTGGTTTCTTGAAAGTCCCATTAATCATGCCAAGTTTATTCTTGGCAGAAAGAGCAATTGTAATGGCCAATTTCCACTGAGTAAAATTGTTATCATTAAGAAATTCAGAAACCAAATTCATACCTGGATGATCATGAGGATGGAGATAAAGGGGATGACTGGGGGATATATTTGGTACTGATCAGATTCTTCTGTATCATGTTTCTAACAATGTGGCAGTCAATTTCTATATGTTTTGTCCTTTCATGGTAAACTGGATTTGCTGCTATATAGATGGTTGATTTATTATCACATAAGAGAGGTATGGGACCAGAATTTGAGACATTAAAGTCTTTGAGTATTGTTGTGATCCAAGTTAACTCACAGCAAGTATTTGCCATACTCCTGTATTCAGCTTCAGATGAAGATCTGCTAACTATACTTTGCTTCTTACTTTTCCAGGAGATAAGAGAGTTTCTAAGAAATACACAGAATCCAGATACAGATCTTCTGGTAACTGGACAAGATGCCCAATTTGAATCACAAAAGGCAGTAAGGTTTAAAGAAGAATCTGCAGGAAAGAAAAGACCTTGCCCTGGACTGTTTTTGAGATATTTGACAAGTCTTAATCCAGCTTTCCAATGTTCAGTTGTGGGTTTAGCCATAAACTGACTTAGGATGTGGACACTATAGGCTATGTCAGGTCTAGAAATGGTTAGGTAAATTAGTCTACCTATTAGTCTTCTGTAAGGCAAGGGATCTTTTAAAGGAATTCCTGGATTGGTTGCAAGTTTATGATGAGGTTCAATAGGAGTAAACTTAGGCTTAGCATTGAGAAGGCCACAAACTTTGATAATATATACTGTATACTTTCTTTGATGAAGACACAATCCAGTAGAGTTCTTTGCAATTTCAAGGCCAAGAAAGTATCTAAGCTTCCCCAAATCTTTTACAGGAAACTTAGAATGAATGTGATCTTTAACTCTAGCAATGAGGTCCTTGTTATTTCCTGAAATTAGAAGATCATCAACATAGACAAGTATAGGAATAAAGCTCTGCCCAGTGTTAAGTTCTCTGATTTGCTGAGCAAGTTGCAAGTTAAGAATCTATTCTCCACTTCAATTCCAACTTGAGTGGGGGTGTTAAAGCTACCAAAATTATGCAAGAGGTTAATGAAGATAGTCAGCCAGCAAATTAAAAAGGGTCTGTGTGTAAATCTTTGATTCTGCCTATCCTATTTGTCAGGGGTGTCGAGTGTCACATGTCAGAAGTTAGGCAGTTAAGTTGTTAGCAATTGGTTAGTTGGTTATTCTATTCTTCAGTATATATATTCTTGGTATTGTATGGAAACAAATTAACTTACAATGAAATAAAAATTTCCTTTCTTCTTTTTCGATTCTTCAAGATTACTGAAGAACTATTATGAAGTTCAAATTGTAACATAAATGCATCGTCCGCTATTCACATATTCTACTGTAAGTATATGTACCCAAAAAAAAAATTACGTACCAAAAATTAAATGCCGTTAGAGTGGCTTATTTGGTCGCGCTTGTACAGTTAAGTTTTGATCAATTATTGTTTGCAGGTTAACCTCAGCATTTTGTTTGCTTCAGTAGACTGCATATTAGCTGAAGCTAGACAAGTAAGTGCAGCTTAGTGGTAAGACGCTTCAACCATACCTAATAGGTCGTGGGTTCGAGTCACCAAGGGGGTAAGTGGGGAACCACTACTGATCCTCTATAATAAAAATAAAATAAAATTATTAGCTGAAGCTATTATCTAATTTCAGCTTAAAAGAACTAAATTTGGTGATCCACTTTGGAGCTGTTCAAACTCATAGCTTCTGCTTATGTACAAGTGAAATTGTTTTAAAGAGGATTCACAAGTAATAGTTAATCAAATTATTTAAGCTGTTTATTTGTAAAACATGCAAAATCATACTACTTACGTATAGGGCTAGAATTTAGAAAGTTGTACCAAGTAAGGATGCTGAGTCTTTTTGATGTTGGTGGAAGGCCTATCTGCATTAGATATGGCAACATCCAATTTTGTATCAGCTGTTTTTATGCTTTGACAGCGAGTTTTAATGGATGCTCATTTTTGTTAATGACTCCCATGGTCTCTGGGCATGGAGCAGATGCAGTTTATGTGCTTATAAGTAAGCATGTGCTGAATGTTTTGTGTAACAATGAAAATTTTGGTTTTGCAAGAAGGGCCGCTGATCTCTTTGTCAAATGATTTTCTGTTGCATACACTCAATGCAATTAAGGGTTGAGTTGATCTTTTTGTTTTCTTTCTTCATCTTCGTAAGCAGTAAAAGATTCTGTCTTTTCAGGAACAAACATTTGGGAGCTCTTAAGGGGGTAGTGATACATGAACAGAAGAGAGTACTCTTTGGCTGGTAAACATTTCTCTTTTTCGTCATCTCAAAACATGATTTATCTGCTCTGTCACTATTTCGAGCAAACTTTTTCAATGGGAAATGGTAAAATGAAAATGAAAACGCACTTCTAGTCGAACGGATTCTAAATATGGTTCCCTTTCTTCTGTAGTAATTATTCACGACAGATGATTAACATGTGAACCTGAAATGCTCTAACACCTGGCTGATAGTGGCTGTTCTATGTCCTCTCTGTTTCACCATTTTCTCTCAATCCAAAGATGCCTTTGAATTATGTGATGTTGTAGCTTTATTATTTTCTTTTGACTATTATTTTAATCTAATAGAGATCTATCATCTATCAATGCATCTATGTGCTTCCCTTACATGTAAAAACTAAAGACAGCCCCACAGGATTATATATATGCAGATCTAAGTGGGCCATTCCAAGTTCATAAAGAATCAAACTTGTTTCAAACAGCTCCCAGTAAGTTCCATTTCCACTAGCTACATCTAGTTGTGTATTAGATTAATGCCCGTAAGTAATGGTGAAGTCAGGATTCTTGGAAAATGCAGAAGGGTTTGGAAAAGAAAAAAAGAAGAAGGAAATATCAAATCTTTATCCTTAAACGAAGAATCGGCCATGCTCATAGAGTTAATCGTCTACAAGACTACAAATTGAGAAGAATCAGAATATTTTCTAGGGAAAGAATGGGTAAAAGGAAAACAAACAGATAACGTTTGTGGTGTTCAATGAAATAATATTGGTATATGTTTGTGACTAGTCAAGAAATAGATGGATCAAAATGAGAATAAAGTGGTTAAGGTGCTTCTGCCATGCAACTTGCAGAAATGCTACTCCTTTTGGAGAAAAAGAAAACTAGAAAGTGGCTTTGTTTTGTCATTTACCGTTTATTGCTCGACGGATTTTACTTCCTCGATCACCAAATAGTTGGGTTTGGTTCGATTCTCTCATGTAATGATGGGTTACTTGAGGCAAGGCTTAATGCTCACAAGGCTTTGGTTAACTGGATATCACTCTCTCCCTCTCACAATTTGACAAGCTACAAACAAAAATTCAAAATGTATTTGCTCATGGTTGCTTTAAATATTTTTGTTAAGGCGAAGCCCAGAAATGGTCCATTGAATATAGGTCTCTTAGAGTTTTAGCCCCTTAATAATTTTTTATCAAATCTGGGTCCCTTGAGTACTTAATTTTTTCAGCGTCGGTCCTTTTTATAGATACCTGTTAACTATGAAGACAAAATCAAGAAGAAATTGAACTCTGTCAAGACAGAATTGCATAGCAACATCCAGATCAAGGCAAAGTTGGGAGAAGCAAATGCAAAATGGAAAAAGTTCAAGGAAGCAACTACTATGCAAAGTTTTAGTACCTGGTTGTAATTCTTGAAACCTGATGGGTGTCGGGTGTAAATATGCAGTTATTCTGTTAGACATAGATCAGTTAGTTATTGTAATCGTTTGTCATTCCTTTTCCTTTTCTTATTTGACCAGTAGAATACAGGATTATATATAGGACCTTTGTACTTGTTTTTTTAACATATAGAAGAAAGAAATTGTTTAAGGCTCAATTTATATTCTCTCTTTTCATGGTATCAGAGCCAAGAATACCTTGGCGCCCACTTCACCATCCATCCAGTTCCTCTCTTCCCCTTTTACCTTGGTCGTAAAAGATCTTTAACATGACGAGATCCAAAAAGCCTCCAATGAGTCGCTAGTTCAAAGAACAAAACAAAGAACAATGGAGATAGGAATAGACTCCAATATGCATCCTTGTATCTACACAATAATGATCACCAGGCTGATCTTGATTGCCACCAAACTTTCGGAAGTGAGAACTACAATTCTTGGAAAAGATCCTTTGAGATAGCCCTGTCAGCCAAAAACAAGCTTTCAATCATAGATGGATCTTTTCCTTTTCCTGAAAAGGATGATCCACTGCATCCACTATGGGCAAGAGCCAATGACATGGTGATTTCTTGGATCTTCAATGCAGTGATGAAGACATAAGCAACGGCCTAAGGTATGTTGTTAATGCTCATTCGCTTTGGAAAGAATTGGCGTAAAGATTTGCCAATATTGATGGCCATAGGATTTTCCAATTAGAAAAGGATCTTCACGCATTGAACAAGGAAATCATTCAGTTGAATATTACTATCACAAGATGAAAGGAATTTGGGATGAAATTGCAGCCATGGATCCTAGCACTGCTTGTAGGTGTCCATGTAATTGTGGAGAAACCAAGAACCAAGAATCCAAGGAACAAAGAAGGTAGTTAATACAATTCTTGATGGGACTCCATGAAAGCTTTATGAACATTAGGGGTCAAATCCTTAGAATGAAGCCTCTTCCCTCCATTGGAGAGGCCTACTACATGATTAGGCGGGAGGAGACTCGAGACAAGGTTATATTCTGAAACAAGTTTCATTGCCGGTAACACATTGCTCAACCATCCCAAACCAATTCTGTCAAAACCTTTTCTGTTCCCTCTCAAACCAAGGCAAGCAACAACAAAACCCCATTCAAGAAAGGGATCTTTTGCAATTATTGCACCGGGAGGGACACACCAAAGATGATTGCTATAGTGAAAGGATTCCCCATTAATCATCCGGGTAATCCTAACCACCCCGCTTCATAGGTCCAGCAATATAATAAAGATCAACAAGGGAATGATGGGAAGAGTCAAACCAATTGTGGAAGCCGACCACATCCACGGAAATCCTAAAGTTATGCAAGTTCGAACAATCAAGTCAATCGGAAAGCAAAAGCTCCACTTCCAACCAGCCTACATTGGAAAATTCGCAAGCACAAGCTGAATCATGTCTCGAACTTACTCAAAATCAAAGAAAGTCCGTAAGATCACACAAAGAATCGAGTGGACAAGGATTTGTTGGCATGACAAATATGGCGTGTACTTCAATTCGAAAACACGTAAATACTCCCTCCATACAAGGATGGATTATTGATTACGGAGCCACGGACCACATATGCACATCACTCACCATCATGCATGATGTCAAGAAACTTAATCACCCTATCACCTTAACCTTACCTAATGGATCCAGTGTTAATGTAGACTGTGTTGGGAAAGTGTTTCTTAACTCCCAACTCACTCTAAATCATGTCTTCTATATACCTAATTTCAAATACAACCTTCTTTCCATTCCCAAGCTCATTTCACAAACCAACTGCCATATTCAGATTAACAACACTCAGTGCATTTTCCAGGACCCTCGAAGACCAAGACTACGACCATTGGTAACCTCGGTGAAGGTCTCTACATATTCAAGGCGATCCTGTCCACAACCAATCTCATTATTGCCTGAATTCTTCAAGAAGCAAAGACATGAACTGTTGGCACAGAAGACTTGGTCACAGTTCCCTTAGCACACTCAAAAGAATTGTAGATCTCTTCCCTCCTTGTAAAAATAACAAATATTCCACTGAAGATGTTACCATGTGTGATGTATGCCCCTTGGCAAAACAACATAAACTTCCCTTTAATATTAGTCACATCAGATCTCATACTTGTTTTGAACTTATCCATTGTGACTTATGGGGACCTTACAGGAAGACTACCATGAATGGCTGCAGATACTTCCTTACTATTGTAGATGATTATTCCAGGGGTGTATGGACATTCCTCATGCCTACCAAAACTCATGTCTTCAGCCTTTTAAAACAATTCAATGCATATGTCATGAACCATTTTAAGACCAGCATTAAGTTCTGCAGGACTGACCATGGGACAGAATTTTACAATTCTGAAGTCATTCCTTACCTTAATAATCTAGGGATAAAACATGAGAGTTCCTGTGTTGACACCCCACAACAAAATGGAGTTGTTGAGAGAAAACACCAACACCTTCTAGATATGGCCAAAGCCATAAGGTTCCAGTCTAGTCTACCAATACATTTTTGGGGATATTGCCTCCTTGCTGCCACTCACATCATCAATAAACTCCCCACTGTTGCTACCAATTTTAAAACACCACATGAGCTCCTCTTCAAAACCACACCCTCATATGAACATCTGAAAATCATAGGATGCCTTTGCTATGCCTCTATTCATCCTTCTGACAAGTTTGAGCCCAGGGCCATTAAAAGCATCCTGCTAGGCTATCCCTCAGACCAAAAAGGCTACATATTATACAACATGGAAACTAAAAAGGTTTTTGTTAACAGACATGTTGTTTTCCATGAAAATGTCTTTCCCTTCATCAAACCTGAACAACCTAAACCTGTTACTTCTGACATTGACATAAACCTTTTCCATGATGACATGAAACCAAGGGAACCAACTTCAGATCCCACTAACCAAAACCATGAAGAAATTACTCAACCTCCTAATGATCCTCCTGCAGACCAGCCTCTTAGAACATCCAATAGGACTAAACAACTTCTGTCAAATTCAAAGACTATGTTACGTCGGTTCCTACTCAAAACCATGTGCCAACTCCATTGCACATATACAAGAACCTCAATCCTATAACCAAGCCATTATGAGTCTGGATGGATTGAAGCCATGAACAAAGAAATTCATGCTCTTGAAGCCAATGACACACAGGAAATTACGGACCTACCACGGGGAAAAAGAGCTATAGGATGCAAATGGATCTACAAGGCTAAGTACAACTCGGATGGCGCACGGAAAGACTTAAAGCCGGACTTGTGGCAAAAGGATATAACCAGGCGAAGGAGTGGATTATTCGAAACATATGCCCTGTGGCAAAAATGGTCCTGATAAGAACCATCCTTCTTTGTTGCCGGCATTTCAAAATGGGATGTACACCAAGCGGATGTAAACAATGCATTTCGCATGGTGATTTGGAAGAAGAAGTATATATGTATCTACCACCGGGATATAAACAACAAAATGGGCGAGAAGAATTTGCAGATTGAAAAAGTCCATATATGGCCTAAAACAGGGCCTCAAGACAATGGTTCTCTAAGCTACGAAGTCCTAATCAATCTAGGATACAGCAATCCATGGCGGACTATTCACTCTTCACTCTAAAACAAGGATCAAACTTCATGCGGTATTAGTCTATGTGGATGATGTTCTTGTGGCAGAAATGATAATGAACACATCAACAATCTAAAACAACTTCTACATCAAAGATTCAAAGCATTAAAGACCTAGGGCCCATCAAATACTACACGGGATTGAGGTCATGAGGTGCGTTGAAGGCTTCCATCTAAGCCAAAGAAAATATGCCATGGATCTTGTGAAGGCAAGCAGACTTATTGACGATAAACCACTCACTATACCCTATGACCCCAATGGTAAACTTTTGAGCAAAGCGGCAGAACCCTCCTAGAAAATCCTTCGAATACTGGCAACTAGTGGGAAAGCTCATCTACTTGACCATTACAAGACCGATTTGGCTTTTGCGGATTACTGAGCCAATTTGTTCAAGAACCAAGAGATACTCATTTAAAGGCATTACATAGAGTTATCGGATATGTCAAGGCTTCTCGAACAAGGAATTCATTTGTCTTCCAGCGATCCTTTCAATCTCCAAGCCTTACGTGTGCGGTGATTGGGCGAGCAACCCTAATGATAGAAAGTCTATAAGCGGTTTTTGCTTAATGCTAGGAAAATCTCGATATCACGGCAATCTAAAAGCGATCCATTGTTTCAAGATCCTCCACGAATCGAATACTGAGCATTAGCCACACCGGTTGTGAGATTACGGATGTATAACCTTCTAAAAGACTTACAAGTCAATCTCAATGGCCCAACTCCTATCTTACGTGACGGTTCATACGCCATTGCGGTGGCCAATAATCCAAGATATACCATGGCGGAACTAAACACATAGAAATAGATTGCCACTTCATACGTGAGAAAATTAAAAATGGACTTGTCTCCCTTCATCATATATCTACTAAGAATCAAATGGCGATATATTCACCAAGTTTTTAGGAAAGAGTCTACATTGGAAATTCATATCCAAGTTGAGAGTTGTCGGCTTGACCACACCCTCAACTTGTGGGGAGGGTGTTAACTATGAAGACAAAATCAAGAAGAAATTGAACTCTGTCAAGCAATTGCATAGCAACATCGAGATCAAGGCAAAGTTGGGAGAAGCAAATGCAAAATGGAAAAAAGTTCAAGGAAGCAACTACTATGCAAAGTTTTAGTACTGGTTGTAATTCTTGAAACGATGGGTGTCGGTGTAAATATGCGGTTATTACATTAGACATAGATCGATTAGTTATTGTAATCGTTTGTCATTCCTTTTCCTTTTCTTATTTGGCGATAGAATACGAGGATTATATATAGGACCTTTGTACTTGTTTTTTTAACATATAGAAGAAAGAAATTGTTTAAGGCTCAATTTATATTCTCTCTTTTCAATACCGTTAACGAAATATCGTTAAGTTGTCCATATACATTTAGTAAGGGCTAAAATAAAATATTTTCAAAATTAACTTATATGACAATTTTCAAATGAGTCCCTAGGGTTTGAAAAAAAGACTCATAGGCCTTCTTCCACAAACAAGAAAAAGAAAAAGAAAAAGAAAAATAATAATAATAAGTCAATCAGTTCATCTTCATCATATACAATGGTGGCCACATGAATCCCTCGTTCTCTCTCTCACCTGTAAGTCAATCACTTTCAAATCAAGTCTTTCTTCATAAAATCAAAATGCATACCACTTGCCCAGTAAAATCAAAATTGTTGGCAAAGACTGTACAAAAATAAAAAGAGAAGAGGGACCTTAGTCGTGATTTTAGACAGCACCAACAAACTAACCCATTGGCACAACAAATCTAAAATTAACTAGAAGGAATTAAGAACAAAGGATAGAGAGAGAGAGAGAGTAATGTGGTTTGAGGAGTTTAGATATGGATTTAGGGGCTTTCTAGAAGGAGGAGATGGAGAGAGTAGACCAAACCTGAATCCCAGAAAGGAAGGAGGCATTGGAACAGACCATACTAAACGTGTCGTGCAGCCTTTTGAGTCTTTAGTGGGAAGCGATTCGGGGAGACGGTATGCATTTTTAAGAAATAATCTGAGGCCAACACCAAATAATACCTGATTGACTTATGATCTTCGTGGGGCAAGGCATTCATAGAAAAATAACTTTCACATGAATTTCTCTAAAAAAAAGTCAGTGGTGGGAGAGAATCCAGTTCAGTTCGGAGACAACTTGACAGGATTTTTCGTACCAAACGTAAAGCTCGACGGCAACAAACGATGAATTCATTGGGGGATGGGAAAATAAGTCAATCAGATTTGATTTTGCTTTGGTGAACTCATTGACTTATTTTTTTTCTTTTTTCTTTTTTTTTTTCTCTTTTGGGGAAGAAGGCCTATGGGTCTTTTTTTCAAACCCTAGGGACTTGATTGAAAATTTTTATATAAGTTAAGTTTGAAAAATATTCATTTTAGCCCTTACTAAATGCACATGGGCAACTTAACGATATTTCGTTAATGATATCCATCAAAAGGACTAATGCTGAAAAAATTTAATACTCAAAGGATTCAGATTTAACAAAAAATTTGTTAAGAGACTAACTGAGCTTTTTTCATATCAATGTCAAAGGGGTAGATTGAGTGGAAGGAATTCTAGTTGTTAAGCAAGAGGTCTCATGCTCGAGCCTTGTGTATGCAAAAAACAAACTTGAGGAAGGTCCTGGCTTCTAGCATATTGACACGAGAATATCCTAGAAGATCGAAAGCAAAGAATAACAAAAACAAAAACACTGAGCTTTCCATGATAGTTGTTGCAGCAACAACAGTAAATGCTCGTTTGTTGCAGCTTATTTGGAGTGACTTTTGACTTTTAGCTTTTGAAAAGTCATATTTAGAAAGTTTGTTTCAGTTTATAAGCCAAAAGTCAATAAGTAAGGTACAACACTCTTTATGCATTGAAAAGCCAAAGCCAAAAGACCAAAATATTAAGCTTTTTTGGTTTTTTTTTAAAGATGAAAACAACTATTCATTAATAAATATTTGATTATCCCCATTTCATCCTTTCATGAAATATACACTAAAAAAAATGAATACTAATTTTGAAGTTTTTTTTAACAAATAATTATAACAACTCATAAGCAGCTTTTCAACATCTGTAACAAACTGTCTATAATGCAATCAGTCACAAGTCATTCAACCATCAACTTAAGCTATCAGCCATAAGTCATAAGTCATAAACCATCAGTCACAACAAACGAACCTTAAGTTGTCAAATAGTAACATGTTTGCATGCTAGAAAACAAGTGAGGATTAATTCAAACTAGGATCAATATATCTTTTGGTCCCTCAACTTTTTTAGTTTTTATAGTTCAGTCATACCTCTTGCATTTTTGTTCGTTTGGTCCCTCGACGTATTTGGTCCTACTACTAAAAGTTAGTTCGTTTGACCCTACATATTGATTTTTAATGTCAGATTCCCCCTCTCACCTGGTTAACGTTAGAACTTAGAACTTCCGTCTATTTTAAAGAAAAAGGCCAAATTACCCTTACACTCGTTAAAATTTCTAAAGCACCCTTACCTTCAGGCTCAACCAAGCCGGCCATGGATCTAGGTATACCAAGCACCACCAATACGATACAAATTCAACTCAATCCTAATTGACCAAACACTAACAAATTCAACATAGTAGATGGAGTGAAAGCAGGGTTTGGGTTCCATTCTCCATTTTTTCGAAGATCTCAATCACCTCGAGTAGCTCGTTCCCTCTCATTCTATAATTACATCCCCTGAACACAACACCAAACGCCATATAAATACATTACTATTTCTTTGTTCGCAGTTCACATTCTTCACAAATTCAATTCAATCAATCAATCGATTAATCAAACAATTTGGGTTTCAAAAATGGAAACCCTAACCCTAATTCCATCCATCTCAATTTTCTTCACATGTTTCTTAACAATTTATTTCATCGCCTACTTCGTCGTGTTTCGAAATTGGACGCCCAATTTCTGGCCGGAAGCGGTCAGCTGCGCTATCTCTCTAGCTTACGGCACACTCGCCGCCATCCTCTCTGATACCAACCCCAGTTTCGGCTCAACCAACACTCTCCTTCAAAATTCGGTTCTCGATTATAGCATTTCCTACTTCATGATGGACCTCTGTCTTTACTTAATCTTCTACCCAAGCGATGTCATGTTCATTGGCCACCATTTAGCTACACTCTTCGTTTTCATCACCTACCGATACTTGGTCGGCCACGACACCTACGCTGTTTTGATTCCACTCATTCTTGCGGAGGTTACGAGTTTTTGTCAGAATACATGGTCTTTTGCCAATACAAAGAAAGGGGATTCGACAATTGTAGCTAAGGTGTATGTGTTTTTGTCTCCTCTGTTTCTTAAGACTAGTTTGTCTACTTTCTTCCTTGGCTTCCTATCGGTCTTTTTTTTTTTTTTTTTTTTTGTGAAATGGTAGGCCTTGACATCTCGAAGTAGGACTTACTGATTTTTTTTTTTGAAACCGAGAGTGAATGGTGCACTTATCAACTAGTAATGCATTTATGAGAGATTAAGAGGGAAGATGAATTTGGAGATGTGAATTGAGTATAATGGTGAGGAGATTTTCTGTCTTTACATGTTTTGGAAAACAAAAATAAAACACATAGAAAATACCTCTTTTTTTTTTAAGAGTAAATCAAAGTATTTGACCGAACACGAAGGTTGCCTACATTCCACATTTCGAGGCTCAGGTCATTGTAGTTCAACTCTATCAGAGAAATTTTCGTTTTGCTAATCTTTTTTTTATTTTTCAATTTGAAAGAATAGAGATTTTTTTTTCCTTTTTGCTTAGAGAGAACGAAATTCTTTATATATATATATTAAAATGACATTTTTTTACGAAAAGAAACAAAAAAAATTTTGAAAGGAAAAGAAAACTAAGTATTACACATGATTATTTTTTTAGAAAAACCTTCTCTTTTTTTTTTTTGCGATACCTGAAATGAGATGTGACGATTACGTACCTCTGGACAATTCTCTCAGGAGAGGAAATGATAAATAATCAATTCTTTTTTTTCAGCCCCTACAAAATTGTTAGCGGTAACACAGGAAAACAATAATGATCCCAATATGCATAAAGACAAAACTGGATTAAAGGAAAGAAAACTTTTTTTTGATGATTTTTTTTTTTTGAAAAACAATTTTTTTTTCTTTTGCTTTGAGAACATGAGTTTCTTTTTACTTTTTTTTTAGAAGAGATGATTTTTAAAAAAAATAATTTGGAAGCGTGACTTTTTTTTTTGAACAATTGAATTTTGTTTTGTTTTGAATTTTTTTAAATTTGAAAAATGAATTTTTTTTAGAATTGAAAATTATATACATACAAGAAGCCAAATAAATATAAAAGAAAAAAGAAAAAAAAACAAGCATATTGATATTAAAGAAAAGAAGATTTTTTTTATAATTAAAAAAATGCAAACATGTATGGATGTACAAATAATATGACATGGAGCATATATATTCATGGATAAATGATAAGATAAATGAACATGTCATATGCTATTTTTTCTTTACAAAATTGAAAAATTATATAAATACAGGAAGCCAAGGAAATATAACAGAGAAAACACAAGCATATTTATAAACCAAAAAAAACATGAGTCTAGACCTCTTTTGTTTTAAAGAAAACAATAAAAATTCCCGGTATAGTCGCCACTGTGAGTGCCCCATTTTTTAACCGGATCCGCGCTACTGAAAGGCGAGATGGTTTCGAAACTTTAAAGCGCGTGTAATACGCTCGGCCTCATTTTATAGACCCAAAATATGTATAATAGAGTCGCCATCAATATTTTAATAAGTAAATAGAGAAAAACCAAAATTACCAGATTTATAAAAAGGGTTTGGAGACTAAGTTACGAGTTGGGAAGGGGTTAGGCACCCAACTCGCCCTTTCGGACTCAAAATAGGTTTTTGGCTAAATATGCTCTTTTATAAAATTAACAATTTAAATAAAGCATTTTAAATACATATCTGTATATATATAAAGAAACAAATACAAACTTATAGCAACCTCATTTTTGGAGTTGGAAATATATTTATAAAAAATTGGTCATAATAATGGCTCTTTTTAGTGCTATTTGTTATAGATTTTCGGGCAACATAACTGTTTATCTCGTTACATAGGACTATTTTAAATAGCACATTTTTATATAAAAACTAAATAAAACTTTTAAGGTACCTACCTCTTGAAGCGTGGGGGTTTTATCCCGTACCAAACTCTTTTTTGGTAGGCCCTAGGGCGTGTTCGATATGTCTTTCAGGGAGAGGGAGTCTTTTTGCTTGTTGATGTTGCGGGGTTTCGGGCAGCGTGACTACTCCATTTTGTTGTTTTCGCCCCGAGATCCGGGCGGTACAACTTCTTGTTTTTTATTTTTACTTGCTTGCTTGCTTTGCGTGCTTTTACGTGCTTGCTAAGTCTGAAATCGGGCAGAGCAACTGCTTAATTCGACTGGATTTGACATCTAGATTCGGGCAGGGTAACTGCTCTTTTTGGGTTTTTGGAACCGGTGGAATAGGAAACCTAGTTGGGTAGCTAGGGTTCACTTTGGCCGGAGGGTTTAAGTGTTTGGCGAAGATTTGGCTGAGCTTCGGGGCTGGAGAGGAAATAACCTCGATGTTCTCTCAGGAGAACAGACTGCGGTGAAAGTTTTCACGCAGATAATTTCTTAACTGTGTTTTTTCTGAAGCCGGGAGGCTTTATTTATGGCCGAGGATTTGAGATTCCTTCGCGGTTAAGTTTTATCAACTGATCTTCAACGGCTTGTACCATGCACTGAAAAGTTTGCACCAAAAGCTAACTGCACCAGTAACTGGGAGGGTTGTGGGCGCCGCCTATAGGGCATGTGGGCGCGGCGCCCAGGAGGGTTGTGGGCAGTGCCCACAGCCTTTTTTGTGTTCATTTTTGGCACTTTGGCCCCCTGCAATTTACTGTTATGCATTCTTCTTTTTCTTTTAAATTTTCGACCCTATAACTTGACATTCGTTAGTCCTTTTAACATCTTTTGATATTTTATGACATGTCAATACCAGGGTACGAAATTAGGGTTTTTACAGGAGCAACTCTACCAATTTCTCATGGGCCTGGATGAAAGTTTTGGGACGGTCAAAATGCAAATACTTAGCACCAAACCCACCCCATTAATTGGATTTGTCTATCATCAATGTACAGAAGACGAACAGCAGCGCCAAATTTCGGCACTACAGAGGCCTAACAGGGAAGCATCAGCCTTACAAATACAATGAAATGAGAAAGAAAGCAACGAATAAAGAGGGGGAAGACGTGACAGGCCGATTTGTACTCACTATGGGTGAACGAGTCATTCAGTGGAAGGTTGTTTTGAGATCATTGGTTACCCACAGGGATGGAGAAAAGGCCCACGTGATAGAGATCAAAAAAATGAGCATCAAGGTGAACGAAGGCAAAACCCAAAGGCAGCCAACGTAGGAGCAGGACCCAGCCCCTTTCTAGGACTTACCTTGGAGTAGTATACTAAAATGATTCAATATTTTAGTACGGAAGGCGATGTCTCGAAGGTGACACAGAAACAAATACCTTCCTCCGTAAATATGGCTACTAAGATGGTTTTCAAAGAACCTTGGGTAATAGATTCTGGAGCCACCGATCATATCAGATGCCATGAAGGAATTCTTGAAGAACAAATAGAATGCAAAACAAGGATTCCAGTAAAAAAAAACCCGAATGGTGATTGTGTGCCCATAAAAGGAATCGACAATGCCTCCTTGCCAAATGGATTGAAAATTCACAACATTCTAAATATTTTGGATTTTAAATGCAATTTGCTTTCCGTTAGTAGGTTCACAAAAGACTTTAATTGTGTACTGACTTTTTTTTCAGGCTTTTATGTTATACAGGACTTACCTTCGAGGAACCTGATTAGAGTGGGTAAATGTCGCGATGGTCTCTATTACATGGAACCCGTGAAGAGTGATAACATTGCTATGGCGGTATCAGTTGGGTCAGATGAATTATGTGACTCATGTATGTGAGCTAAGCAAACAAGAGTTCCATTTCCTACTATTTGCATAAAAACAAGTTCCTGTTTTGAGTTATTACATTGCGACATTTGGGGAGGTTATAAGACTGCTTCTTTATCGGGTGCACATTATTTTTTGTCCATTGTTGATGATTACAGTCGTGGAGTCTGGGTTTTTTTTAATGAAACACAAATCAAAAGTGAAACATCATCTGACTAGTTTTTGCAACATGGTGAGAAATCATTTTTAAAAGAATGTTAAGAAAATTAGTGGGGACAATGGTGATGAGTTCCAATCAAACTACATGTTAGATTATTATGCCACTCATGGGATTACCCTTGAAACATCTTGCACCGACACCCCCCAACAGAACGGAGTGGTAGAGAGGAAACATAGGCACATACTTGAGGTTGCGAGAGCTTTAAGATTTCAAGTAAATTTGCCCATTTCCTTTTGAGGTGAATGTGTGTTGACAGCTACTTACGTCATAAATAAGTTGCCATCTAAAGTCAATGGAAATAAAGCACCGTATGAGATTTTGTTCAATAAAAAAACCATCATATGACGACTACCTTCGTGTTTTTGGTGCCTAGCTTATGCATGAGACAATAAAAGGGGTCGTGATAAATTTAGCGAAAGGGGGAGACCATGTGTTTTCATTGGGTATCCTAATGCTAAAAAGGGATTCTAGGTTTATGATTTGAAGGAGAGGAGAATTTACACCTCAAGGGATGTTACATTTGCTGAAAATGTTTTTCCTTTCAAGGACATCATCTCAAATAACTCATAAGAGATAGGGATGTCTAGAAAGGTTTTAGACTTACAATTTTTTGATGAGGCAGCACTTGCAACAACATTCATTCAAGCAGAGATTAACCCACCTGAAGTTGGTTGAAATAGTTCATATGATGACACTCCAGTAGTCTGTCAAACGAGCCCCGAGATTGGGCCAGTAAACACAACTTCACAAAGCAGCGATCCTACCATTGAGATTGACTAGTCCGGTCCTCAAATGAATGAACATGCCGCTGAAAAATGTCCACATCGCAGTCAGCGAGTCCCAACTCGACCAAAGCATCTTGATGATTACATAACTATGCTTCCATAATCTATAGACCATTCGCCATCCTCATCCAAATCAGGAACCTCCACGGTATATCCTTTATCATATTTTGACTGTTATAAAAGTTTTTCTATTGCTCATAAAAGTTATCTTGCGTCCATCACCTACATCCATCAAGCAGTGAAAAATCCAAAATGGTGCGATGCAATGAAGAGAGAAAGTCAAGATTTGGAAGAAAATGAGACATGGACTTTGGAGTCATTACCTCCAGGCAAGAAACTAGTAGACTCAAAATGGGTCTACAAAATCAAGTATAAACCCAACGGCGA
This sequence comes from Codonopsis lanceolata, assembly GCA_013146195.2. NCBI lineage: Eukaryota > Viridiplantae > Streptophyta > Magnoliopsida > Asterales > Campanulaceae > Codonopsis > Codonopsis lanceolata. The sequence continues at coordinate 220,285 of JABEVN020000020.1, read as the reverse complement.
AATCGAGAGATATAAAGCTCGCCTCGTAGACAAAGGTTTTACACAAGTTGAGGGCATAGATTTCCATGAAACCTTTTCTCCAGTTGCGCGAAACTTGTAACAATCCGGAGTGTTCTAGCCGTGACAGCAAAGAAGGACAGGACAATTCAACAATTAGATGTCAATAATACTTTCCTCCATGGCGATCTTACAGAGGATGTTTACATGAAGATTTTGCAAGGTTTTGTAAAGAATGGAGACACAAGGGTGTGTAAACTGCATAAGTCCTTATACTCCTTCAATAAGCATCACGAAATTGGTACCACAAGTTTACTAAAGCCTTACTTGATATTGGTTTCGAACAATCTCGAGCAGATCACTCATTACTCATCTTCAAACATGATACGATTTTTGTATATCCCCTCGTCTATGCCGATGACATTATTTTAGCCGGCAATGATGATAGCAAGATTGACACTGTTAAAAGATATCTTGATGAAACTTTTAGCATCAAAGACTTGAGCCCATTGAAATATTTCCTAGGAATAAAAGTTGCACGTTCTCCACAAGGCCTTGTTTTAAGCCAAAGGAAGTACACAATCGATATTCTTGAGGAAACTAGCTTGCAAGGACGTCGACCAAGTTTATTTCCCATGGAACAGAACCTCCGGTTAGATGTTGATGCAGATAGTCTGTCTATTGATGCTGCCCAATATCGTCGCCTGATTGGAAGAATCTTATACTTGACTGTGACACGTCCTGATATTGCTTTTCCAGTAAATACCCTAAGTCGTTTCATATCGAATCCTCGTCGGATGCATATGGATGCAGTAATTTGCATTCTTCGTTACTTAAAATCAACACCAGGACAAGGTATGTTCGTTCTAGCAAGTGGTGGTTGTAGACACCCCAATTTCGTACCCCTGGTATGTAACATGGCATGAAATATCAAGACCTGTTAAAAAACTAAGAAATGTCAAGTTACAGGGTTTAGAATGCAAAAAAAATGAAAGGATGCGTAAACAGTGAATTGCAGGGGGCCAAAGTACCAAAAATCAAAACAAAAAATCCCCTAGGGGCTGTCCCAAGACCCCTAGCGCCGCCCATACCCCTTTTGGGAGCCGCCCGCACTTCCATTATGGGTGGCGCCCAATAGTGCCTCATGCATTGTAGCCTTTTGCCTTTGGTGCAATTCACTCAGCGCGCGGTACACACCATTAAAGCTCAGTGGATGATACTTAATCACAAAGAAATCCAGGATTCTCGCCTATAAATTGAGGCATCCGGCACCCAGAATTCACACACTTTTTCACCACGCAAGTTCGTGAAAACTCTCCCGAGAAACGAGAGAACACCGAAGAAATTTCCCTCTAGCTCCGAAGCACTGTCAAATCTCCCTCAAACACTAAAACTCACCGGCCAAAGTGAAACCAAGTTGCCTTGCTAGGATTCCGCCCTATTCCACCGGTCCAAAAATCCCAAAAAGAGCAGTTGCCCTGCCCAAATCCAGACACCAAATCAGCAAAAAACAAGCAGTCGCTCTGCCCGATTTCCGCCGTCAACAAGAAAACAACAGCAAAAAAAAAACAATCAGTTGCTCCGCCCGGATCCAGAGGCCGAAAAGCAACTTTCGGAAGCAGTCACTCTGCCCGAATCCCCGCAACATCAAAGCAGCAAAAAAAGACTTTCTCTCCCTGAAGGACAGAGCGAGGACACCCTAGGACCTGTCATAAGCTAGTTGGTACGGGATAAAACCCTCACGTTTCAAGAGGTAGGCTATTTAAAGTTTTTATATATAAAAGTGTTATTTAGATTAACCCGATATAAAGAAAATAAGCAGTTATACTACCCGAATTTCTATAGGAAGATAGCACTAAAAAGAGTCATTATTATGGCCAAAATTTTATAAATGTATTTGTAACTCCAGGAAGAAGGCTGTTGCAAGTTTGTAATAATATATATACAGATATATATGCATTTAAATTTTTTATTACATATGTTAAAAAAATATAAAAATATATATTTTAGCCAAAAATTATTTTGAGAGGAAAATGGCGAGTTAGGTGCATAATCCCTTTCCACCTCGTAACTTAGCCTCCGAACCCTTTATAAATTTGGTTACATTTCGTTTTTCTTTGTTTTTCCTTAAAATAAAAATGACGACTCTGTTGATCACATTTTGAGTCCACAATTGAGGCCAGACATATTTCATGCGCCTTAAAGGTTTTGAAACCACCCACTTCTTCACATAGTGGGGAGAAAGGTCGAAAAAGCGGGGCACTCACAGTGGCGACTCTGCTGGGGATCGTTGTTTTTATTTTAAACAAAATAAAAACAAAGGGCTAAACTCATTTTCATTAAAAAAAAGTTTTTCTTTTGTTTTGACTAAATATGCTTATTATATTTATTTAACAGTTTAAATATTGCAGTTTATATATCTGTATATATATATATATATATATATATATATATATATATATATATACACACACACATATAAGTTCGGGCATGATAACAAAAAATATAGGGGCTTATTATTGCTTTATTTTGCTTTATTTTATTATTATTATTCTGCTTTATTTATTTATTCCGCGCAAAATATGTAAATATTCTTTTATTCTGTTATTTTATTTTGGGGATTAGGACCAATTTGTAATCAATAGGAATAGATAGATTCCCTACTTTTCTTTCTATTTATTGATCTGAATGGCCATTATGCTTGTTCGTACCGTCCTTTTGAGGATTCAAACTAATTAGCCGAGAAAATCCACAAAGAATAGAAAGACATACCTTTTACTGCTTTATATCTGGAAAAAAAAGACTTTACTGCTTTTTAAATACCTCAGACACATGCACGCACGAAGAAATATTCCAAACTGCTACCCCACACCATGACCAACCTACCCCCTGCATCAACCAACGTTAAATGCATATGGATTCTCAGGATAATTCATGGACCGATCAGTTTTTATATCTCTGGATTATTGACCAATCCCTGGTGCAAAATAAAATAAAATAAAATAAAAATATATGCACAGGGCCTGACCAATTATTTTTATGATATTCGACCTAGACCATTTAAATGGTGGATCCCGAAAAGAGTATAGGCCCTTCGCCTGAGATCAGTCCAATCTTGGGGAGTCGAAAGGCAAGTGGAATACGAAAGTCCTATACTCTGGAGAAAGAATCCAATATTCCAGGAATAGTCCCGAGACTGTCAAAACAAAGCGGGTGCTTGTCCGATCAATCTTAGGAAAAATTGATTAATAATAAAAATAAGATAATAAAGGCATACTGTACTTGAACCCAAAAGCCTGGAACCTTCCCTCCTGATACCTTCAACCCCTTTTCCTCAGAAACCTGGCCCGAGTTTGGAAGGGAAGAGATAGCACAAATAGGTTGATACGAGATACAAGCACATGGGTCAGATCAGAGAATATCAGAATCAGTTCAGAGAGTACAGATTTGGGCAGAATGGCCGCCGAAAATAAACAGTCTACCGTATGTACTGATACAGGGGCTCCCGGGTACGCTCTGACTCCGGCTATGCAAAAATGGTTAGATCAAAGTTTGGATGCACATCTTGATCGCATATTAAACCAGATAGCAAACCTCATACAAGGTCCAAGGCTCAGTGGTGAAGGAACCACTTCCCCTGCAACCCCTCAAGAAGCATCTACTTCGCATGCTCCTCTAAACCCAAACCCTCAGCCAAATACTGACCTTCCACCAACCGCCAGCACCCCAATCACCAATTTTTCACCCAATACTTATTACCAAAATTTCAACCCTTTCTTACCAAATCCACCATATCCCTTCCCAAGTACCCATATACCCCAAAATCCAAGTGGCTTCCCATTTCCCATCACTAACCCACTCCAAAGTAGCTCATATATAGATCCCAGAAGCTATACCCAGCCAGGACAAGTAACGAATTATTTACCTTTCAATAATCCTAGTCATCAGGCAGAAACTGCCAATAACCTGTCTCCCCAAAATTCCTACCAAATACCCCAGCAAGGAATAAACTCAGTTGCCCCCAATCCCTCTAATACATACCAAAACTCAGCACCACCTCCCACAAAAATAGAGGCAGATATGAAGAACCTAAAAAGTATGATGCTCAAAGTCTTGAACAAATGAGAATTTTCTACGCAGACATTAACGCTACAACCCTCAGTTGTATTTCCCTCAAAATTTAAAATGCATGACATAGAGAAGTGTGATGGGACTGGATGCCCTATCTCCCACTTAAAATCCTACTCTACTGCTATGCAGTCAAGAAAAGCTAGCTTTGAGGCAATGGCCTCTAACTTCCATCTGACCTTGATAGGAGCTGCTAAACAATGGCTCATGTTAGCAGATAATAGTACAGTCGCTACTTGGGATCAAGTAGCTGAAGAATTCCAAAAGAGATACAAATACAATAGTAGCTCTGAAAATAAAAGAGAACTTGAGGCATGTACCCAAAAGGAAAAAGAAACTTTTGCAGACATTGCAGCCAGGTGGAAGAGGAAAGTTGCCCAGACTTTAGACAGACCTAATCCATCTGAATCAGCCCAGTTGTTTATAAAAAAACCTCCAGCCAATTTATCTTGAACGCATGAGGTACCTTCCCTACTGTGATTTTAATGCCATCGTGGAAATAGGAATCCGCATTGATGAATAAATACGTATAGGGTTCCTAGAAAATGATACACCTCCAAGTTCATTTTGCTACTCTGAATCAGAGGAAAAATCTACAGAAGAAGTCAACGTTGTAGAAAGAATTCCAACTGGTAAGTACAGTAATGTGCCATGGTGATATGGGACAGATAAATCTGCCAATTCTGTTGAGGGAAGCAGTGGCACTAACAGAAGCTGCATAGGACCTTACAAAGGAAATAGAAGGTATTACGATGAATTGCATGCTCCAATGTCACTGATATTACAAGGGTTGTAAGGGTAATATAGGCATGGCCTATTTTGGTTTTGTTTCTCCTTTCTAGGTCCCTAAGTTTAGGCATTTTTGGAAACAAAATCTTTAATTAGATTTTGGTTTTTCTTGGTCCTAAAGTTTAGGAGTCATTTTTGGAAACAAAATATTCCTAAAGATTTTTGGTTTTCTTGGTCCTAAAGTTTAGGAGTGTTTATGGAAACAAAATCTTTGCAAAAACATTTCCTAATGTCGTGCCTTTAGAGTCCTTGTCCATATGGTAATAAAATCTAGGATTTATGGTAAGTGTATTTACTTCCTAACTCTAATCCTATTCCTTGTTGGAGTTTGCTTCCTTTTTCTAGGACTTCTTCACATATAAATAGAGGACTTGGGGCAGAGGCAAAATACACAAACTGAGAGAGAATTCAGATTGCAAAGAGCAGAAAAATTCAGATTCAGAAGTTGTTCCAGTTCCAGATTCTGTGTAGAAGTTGAATGTAGCTTCGGATGTTATAAAATTGGAAGCTACATTGAAGTGATGGAATTGTTTTGTCTTCCGTGCTGTTTTTAGGAAGCTATTTGTTTCTTCCCACGTTTGTTATACCTGTTTTTCTGTGGGATTTTGCTCTCCATGACTTGTTGTCTTGTGAGAGTGTTTTGTTTGGTGATTTCACATAGTTTTTGTAAAACAATTCATCTTTTTAGTGAAATCTTTTTGGCCATGAGGCTAGATCTACAAGCATAGGCTTGTAAATCGTTTGGTAAACCTTTGTTCTTAAATTCCTACTTTATTATTAAGTCTTCCGTTGTTTATTGTTTTTGTGACCAATGTGTCTTCCATTGTAACTTCTTCACATAGCTACATTGGGAATTGTATTGGTAGTTTGGAAAATCCTAGCTACTTGTGTTCTTTCAAGGTTAATAGCACAAGAAGTCTTTAAGCCCCTTGAAAACTACAAACCTCCAAACCCATTACCCGCCAAATGGAGCCATAACAAGTACTGTGAATACCATCAATCAAGTGGTCATATCACCGACAAATGCTTCTCACTCAGGAATGATATCCAAGACCTTATCGATGATAAAATCATTGAGAAGCCGCACCCATGATTGATTCTGATAAAAAGTGATCAATCATCGCCCAAGGAACAACATTGAGAAAGAATTTGGATATGGCAGAACGTTAGTACAAGAAGTTGTTGGTCACTCAAGGAAGGACAAGGGAAGCCTTTGAGACTCATAGAACCCTAGAATACCCCTTTTGTATACACCTCTAGAAACCCTTTTTACCCTAAAACCTCCTCTTGTCAAATAAAATCTTCAGGAAACAACTTTTTTTCAACTCAGCATCAGTTTTCGTAGATTTTCCATATATATCTTTCCCTTTTGATTCAGGTCACCTATTTTCGAGTATCCCTGGGTAGGTTTTCTTCTCAAGGATGATAAATTGACGCATCTTAAAAACACCTAAATCTACACGAGTTGATAATGAGTCATCCAAAAGATATGGACCCGCAAACTATTAAGAACATGTGAAATCCAAAGCAGGCAAGTCGTCTTGACCGGAATCACCTTTGACCCATTGCGGCCGAGCTGTTGGAAACATACTGGGGCTTTCCATCATACACAAAAACCCCTCCGAAAACCTGGAACCCTTTTTATGTCCACCATATGCCGAAATTCCTACCGAAACTAAGACCTTCCAAAATTCCTAGCCAAACAACTATCCCCATGATCCAGCTTTCCAAAATCGGGGTTGTATCACCTTTCTATATCCACCAAGAATGATTATCCCTTTATCCCAAAAGGAGAGATGACATTCCCCAACTGCTATGATGATGCTTCGAGAAAAAATAAAAAAAGAAAAACAAAGAAAAAAAAAAAAAGCAAAAACAAAGAAAAAAAAGAAAATGAAAGAAAGAGAAAGAAAAAAAGAGAAAGAAAAATCTCTCTGGAGCAAGTACATCATTTGTCTTATCTCCCTCTTACCCAAACTAATCTAGGCTTATCTGGGAAAACAACATATACTTCTTCCAATGTGGATTAAAAATGGCCAGCTGCACCCAAAGCGAAATCCATACACAAAGCCAAAAGTCCTACCATACTCAAAACCAAAAACCAACTATCCATCTAGAACACATAGCCTAAAAAGCCAACCAACGACCAAACTTTTGATCGCCTTTGTTAAACAGAAACCAATTCCATGAAAAGACCTTCTAGCCAGAAACTTCCAAACCAATCCATCCCCAAACATTTAAACAGTATACCTTGAACTAGTCACGATCAACAGCTATGCTACAATCGGTCATAACGTGATCTGAGTCAAACATGAAACTCCTTGCTAAAACACACGAACACATCAAAAGATAATTACCAAGTAGGGTCCATAAACCATCAACCTAGGGATACTCGACAATAAAGTCAACTCTGAATTCCAGCTCTCTTTCTTGTTTAGTAGAATCATCCTCATATCATGTGCCTTTGATTTTCTCATCAAAAAAAAAAAAGAATAAGAAAAAAAAACAAGGGGCTTGCCCTCTATCCACTTCCTTCTGGGGTCATTCATATCCATAAAAACATATTGATTGAGTATGCTAGGGGCTTTCTATCACATTTTGAAAAATTTGTTGATTGAGTCACCCTGGGGCTTTTCCCACCAAATTCATAAGTCTTGTCCATGCAGTCTCCTATCTCATGTTCCATGGGCCATGAATTATTGATCGTAACGGAAGATGCTCCAGTTAGGAAATCGTTGAAAAAACTGAGTCCCGCTACAATCAAGATAAGAAAAGTTATTCTTGGAATTAGTATAAAGAGAAGGCATTTTGGAAACCCATATCAACCGAGAAAGTTCTTTCTCGACCTTATTGGGCAAGGACTTCTTAGGATTGGATCACTTATTATGCCTAATCCTAATCTGAATCCAAGGTTATCACAGATAACCTATTGTAGAGTTGGTACGTTACTATAAGGTCCCTCATGATTTCTGCGAGTCGGGTGGTTTTATTTCGGATACACTTTGCCCCTACCTTCCTGTTGATGTCAGACTAGTTGTCTACCGATCTGTTCAGAATATCAAAGGTTGGGAACCTCACTTACAAAGTTAGACTATTTGTTTCGCTTTGGTGTCGCGTCGGTTTCTCTAAGTTCTATCAGATCTTGCTACTTGACCGCCGAGTTATCTCGTCCCATGGGCCCGGTTTTTGAAACTCCTCCTTACTTTCTTTGCCAAAAACCATGATATTTTGTTATCAACTCAAAAGAAAGAAACGAAAGCCTTCTATTAAATTTCTTCACTGAGAAACCCCTCCAGATACCAAAGACCAAACAAACTTATATATGTCACACCTCCTACGATTGTGGCCAAAGCTTCGAGTAAACCCCAACAAAAACAACAACCTCAGCCATTTCACTCACCAGTCAAGAAGTACAGTGTGTTTATAAAAGATAAATTAGTTTTGCTTAAAAAGTCAAGCGTGCACAAGTACTATTAACTAGTGTTTGCATATAAACTAAATTGCAAAGTAATGGGGTGAGTAGTTCAGCGACTTTGTTTCGCGCCACTATATCTGATCTCAAAACTTTCCGCACATATTGCTGACCTTATCGTCGTCCCTACATTTTAGAAACATTGGTTGTATCGTTTTCCCTATGCTGGGGAAAGCGCATTTTAAAAGGTCACATCGCTTTCCCTTTGCTGGGGAAAGCATGTTTTAAAAAGTGGCATCACTTTCCTTATACTGGGGAAAGCGCGTTTTAAAAGTGGCATTGCTTTCCTTATGTTGGGGAATGCGCTGGCATCGCTTTCCTAAAAGGCGTTTTAAAAGTGGCATCGTTTTCCATATGCTAAGGAAAGCGAGTTTTAAAAGGTCGCATCGATTTCCCTATGTTGTGGAAAGTGTGCTTTAAAAAGTGGCATCACTTTCCCTATGCTGGGGAAAGCGCGTTTTAAAAAGTCACATCGTTTTCCCTATGCTGGGGAAAGTACGTTTTTTAAAGGTTGCATCGCTTTCCCTATGCTGGGGGAAACGCGTTTTTAAAAAGGGGCATCACTTTCCCTATGCTAGGGGAAACGCATTTTTAAAAAGTGGCATCGCTTTCCCTATGCTGGGGAAAGCGCGTTTTTAAAAGGTTGCATCGCTTTCCCTATGCTGGGGGAAACATGTTTTAAAAAAGTGGTGTCGCTTTCCCTATGCTGGGGGAAACGCGTTTTAAAACAGTGGCATCGTTTTCCCTATGCTGGGGAAAGCGCATTTTAAAAGGTTCACTCGCTTTCCCTATGCTGGGGAAAGCGCGTTTTTAAAAGGTTACATCTCTTTCTCTATGTTGAGGGAAACACACTTTTAAAAAGTGGCATCGTTTTCCCTATGCTAGGGAAAGCGCATTTTAAAGGTTGCATCATTTTTCCTATGTAGGGGAAAGCGTGTTTTTAAAGGTTGCATCGCTTTCTCTATGATGGGGAAAGCGCATTTTAAAAAGTGGTATCGCTCTATGCTGGGAAAAGCGCGTTTTAGAAAGTGGCATCGCTTTCCCTATGGTGGGGAAGCGTGTTTTTAAAGGTTGCATAGTTTTCCCTATTCTGGGGAAAGCACGTTTTAAAAAGTGGCATCGCTTTCCCTATGCTGGGGAAAGCACGTTTTAAAAGGTTGCATTGCTTTCCCTATGCTGGGGAAAGCACATTTTTAAAGGTTGCATCGCTTTCCCTATGCTGGGGAAAACGTGTTTTTAAAGATTGCATTGTTTTTCCTATACTGGGGAAAACATGTTTTTAAAGATCCCACCTATTTTGCCTATGCTGGGCAAAATGCACCATCTATCCCACCTAGTGTTTGTTGTTGTTTGTTTGCTTGAGGCCGAACTATGTTTAGTATGATTCCTGAGAAAGACATACATAGGTAGCCTATTTCAGTAGGTGAGACCATCAGAGCATTTTATTGCATATCTTCTTAAAAACTACAATAACCTGCTATAACCAACTAAATATGGCTAAGTTATGTGAGATGTGAGCTACTGCATCCTAAAATGTCGCATCTATAAACTGCAGCATATTGCATTCCTCCCCATTATAATTTCCACGAAATTTGGAAGTCTATTTCTTATCAATGATGTTCGTTTACTTGGTAAGTTTCGGTTTACCCCTAAACTCCATCATTGAGGGGCTCTGAAGACATCCCAATTTCGTACTCATGGTATATAACATGATATGAAATATCAAGACCTGTTAAAAAACTAACAAATATCAAGTTACAGGGTTTAGAATGCAAAAAAAAAAATGATGCGTAAACAGTGAATTGCAGGGGACCAAAGTGCCAAAAATCAAAACAAAAAAGCCCCTGGGGGATGCCCCAAGACACCTAGCCCCATCCATACCCCTTTTGGGAGTCGCCCCCACTTCCACTATGGGTGGCGCCCAATAGTGCCTCCTGCACTGTAACATTTTTGCCTTTGGTGCAATTCCCTCAGCGCGCGGTACAAGCCATTAAAGCTTAGTGGATGATACTTAATCACGAAGAAAGTCGGGATTCTCGCCTATAAATTGAGGCATCCGGCACCCAAAATTCACACACTTTTTCACTGCGCAAGTTCGTGAAAACTCTCCAGAGAGAACGAGAGAACGCTGAAGAAATTTCCCTCTAGCTCCGAAGCTTTGCCAAATCTCCCACAAACACTAAAACTCACCGACCAAAGTGAAACCTAGTTGCCTTGCTAGGATTCCGCCCTATTCCACCGGTCCAAAAATCCCAAACAGAGCAGTTGTCGTGCCCGAATCCAGACGCCAAATCAGCAAAAAGCAAGCAGTTGCTCTGCCCGATTTCCGCCGTCAGCAAGCAAACAACAGCAAGAAAAAACAAGCAGTTGCTCCGCCGGATCCCGAGGCCGAAAAGCAACTTTCGGAAGAAGTCACTCTGCCCGAATCCCGCAGCAAAGAAAGCAAAAAAAAAAAAGAATCCTCTCCCTAAGGGCAGGCGGCGCACCTATGATATGATTCCTAGATGCGTACTCGCGATGGAAGAATTAAAGCGACGCAGCATGGCAAGCGAAGAACGTCAATGAATTGATGGATTGTGACACCTTGACCCAATGCTACGATCCGTTATTGAACGTGGTACTCTGCGATCCAATTACAAGACGAACACAAACCTTGGTATAATGAAGAACACTACAATAGGGATGAATATCCTATTGATAAGTTCGAGTTTCGATTACTTAGCCTCTCACCAAATAATCACAAGTTCAATGAAGAACAAGGAGGTTTTGAAAAACACTCCAAAACTATATTAATCAATAATCAGAAAGTTGTCTATAAAACAATATGCCATAACCCTTATTTATATGGGTTGTGAATCCTAAACCTAAAAGTAAAAGGAAAAGTCTATGTAGAATCAATTTAGGAAACTACTTAGAATCAAGTTAGGAAACTACCTAAAATCCACTTAGGAAACTACTCAACTTACCTAATCTATGTAGGCAACAATTAAGTAAGTTACCAAATCTATTTAAGAAACATAAATCCTCCAAAATAAGGAAAATCTACAAATCTCGTTTTTTGTAAAGGCCTAATTTTAAAGTTGCATTTTGGCCCCCCTAAAGTCTTCCTTTAGGCGTTAAAAGCTTCCAAAGTCATTGTATGACATTAACGAACATTTCTCAAGTCTTCAAGTCATCATCCATGAAATCTAAGGCTTCACAACGCAAGTTTGAATTTGTAGAGTAGCCATTGTAATAACCTGAATCTCCAATAAATCCATGAATTAAGTTTGTATAGAACTCTTGAATCTTCCAATCATACTTTACGCATCTAAAGGACTTCATTTGATTTCTTTGACACTTGATATTTTGTTTAATCACGAACTCTTCATGCTTGATCATCCTTACTTGAATCTTCAAACTATCGAACCAGTCATCACATGTCTCATCCAAACTCGAGCTCGCTAAGATCACATCATTCTCCCTCTCTTCAAAAGGATTTGTCCTCAAATCCTGACCTACATCGAATGGACACGATTTAGTAACCAAGATATAGTCTCTAAAATTATGCTTACCATATGATTTCAAGTCATCAATTTGCTCAAACTCTCCATGTTTACAAACCATTCCATGCAAGTTTATGTATCTCCAATCACCGAGATCAAAGACCATTCTCGCTTGATTTTCCATCGGTGCACTTTGGTACTCCATCAAGATTTCCACCTTTAACTGTAGAAGAAACACAACAAAACTATGCACTACCACATGAACAACATTGTTAGCACACAATGAGTTATGTAACAATTTAGCACAAACATCTCTTGGTGTAGGAACATGTCCCACCATTAAACACATCCAAACCCTATCACCGGGTTCAAATATCAATCTAACATATCTCACTTGCATCACTCGGTGAGTTTCCATGAATGACAACATCACATATGCAACATTAAACACAACGAGATCATCATAAGGAATGTCAATGAAAGATATTAATAAATATAATAGGATAATATGGAATATGGCATACCAACTCATGTATCCAAATTCGTCATGACAAGTAAATCCATCAATATTTATAATCTCACTCATCAAGTTATCACAACTCGATGTTCCCTCATGAAAATCCTTTATAAAACCACAATTACCAGATTTTTTTGTCTTTTTTTTTCGGATTCCTTTTTGTGTAGGCCGCAAGTGGTTTTCTCTCCTTTTTTTTTTTGTTGAAACTTGCTATGAACAATAACAAAAGCAATTTTTTTTTTCATTTTTTATAATCAGCTTATGAACAGTGACGTAAATAGTAACAGTAGGTTTTTTTTTAAATTTATAACCCTAGAAGTTTTAGGGTTTGAAATAAACAAACAAAACACTAGTTTTTAAAAGAACAAACGAAGATTAATGATCCTAGTTTGAAGGAATAAGAGAATCAAATAGATCAACTAAATATGAACAATTTAAGTAAGATAGATTATGGAAACGAAACTTAGCTCTGATACCAAATGATATGATTCCTAGACGTGTACTCGCGATGGAGGAATCAAAGAGCACGTAGCACGGCAAGCGAAGAACGTCAATGAATTGATGGATTGTGACACCTTGACCCAATGCTACGATCTGTTATTGAACGTGGTACTCCGTGATCCAATTACAAGACGAACACGAACCTTGGTATAATGAAGAACGCCACAATAGGGATGAATATCCTATTGATAAGTTCGGGTATCGATTACTTAGTCTCTCACCAAATAATCACAAGTTCAATGAAGAAAAAGGAGGTTTTGAAAAACACTCAAAAACTATATTAATCAATAATCAGAAAGTTGTCTACAAAACAATATGTCATAACCCTTATTTATATGGGTTGTAAATCATAAACCTAAAAGTAAAAGTAAAAGGAAAAGTCTAAGTAGAATCAGCTTAGGAAACTACTTAGAATCAACTTAGGAAACTTCCTAAAATCCACTTAGGATACTACTCAACTTACCTAATCTATGTAGGCAACAATTAGGTAAGTTACCTAATCTATTTAAGAAACATAAATCCTCCAAAATAAGGAAAATCTACAAATCTCGTTTTTTGTAAAGGCCTAATTTTTAAAGTTGCATTTTGCCCCTAAAGTCTTCCTTTAGGCGTTAAAAGCTTCCAAAGTCATTGGATGACATTAACGAACATTTCTCAAGTCTTCAAGTCATCATCCATGAAATCTAAGGCTTCACAATGCATGTTTGAATTTGTAGAGTAGCCATTATAATAACCTGAATCTTCAATAAATTCATGGATTAAGTTTGTATAGAACTCTTGAATCTTCCAATCATACTTTACGCATTTAAAGGACTTCATTTGATTTCTTTGACACTTGATATTTTGTTTAATCACGAACTCTTCAGGCTTGATCATCCTTGCTTGAATCTTCAAACTATCCAACCAGTCATCACATGTCTCATCCAAACTCGAGCTCGCTAAGATCACATCACCCTAGGAACTGCAAGAAACTAGTTGGTATGTGATAAAACCCCTGCACTTCAAGAGGTAGGCTATTTAAATTTTTATATATAAAAGTGCTATTTAGATTAGCCCGATATAAAGAAAATAAGCAGTTATGCTGCCCGAATTTCTATAGGAAGATAGCATTAAAAATAGTCATTATTATGGCCAAAATTTTATAAATGTATTTGTAACTCCAGAAAGGATGCTGTTGCAAGTTTGTGATAATATATATTGGTTTTCTTTGTTTTCTTTGTGATAATATAAATCTGGTTACATTTGGTTTTTCTTTGTTTTTCCATAAAATAAAGATGGTGACTCTGTTGATCACATTTTGAGTCCACAATTGAGGTCAGACGTATTCCACACGCCTTAAAGGTTTTGAAACCACCCGCTTCTTCACGTAGCGGGGGAAAGGTCGAAAAAGCGGGGCACTCATAGTGGTTTAAATCTTGAGGCATATTATGACACAGATTGGGGAGGATGCCCCATGACCCCTTATTCACGAACTGGCTATTTTATGTCACTTGGTGGCACGCCAATCTCTTGGCGCATGAAGAAATAATCTATTGTCTCTCGCTCCTCCACAGAAGGAGAATATAGGACCATGATGACTACAGTTAACGAAATCATATGGTTGCATTGGTTATTGACCGACCTCGAGTCAATTCAACACAAAGTCACACCTATGCTTTGCGACAACCACACAACACGACACATTGCCAATAACCATGTCTTTCATGAGCGCACAAAACATGTTGAAATGGATTGTTTTTATTTTCGAGAAAGAGTGGAGTCTCGTGAAATTGAGCCACGACATATCACAACAATGAATCAAATTACTGATATATTCACCAAGTCTCTAGGAGCTGAATGATTTCGTTTCCTTGTTAACAAGTTGGGCGTTTGGAACCTCCACGAGCCAACTTGAGGGGGAGTGATGGAATCTATATCCAATATGTATCTTGGTGTTTTTCTTGTTCTTGTAAAATGGTCAATAGTGGTAGGCTAGTCTGTTAGTTTGGGACTTTTCATCTTCTTTGTACAAATCACATAGTCTTATTTATTCTTGTGCTTTGAGTATATAAAAGGAGAAGCCACACTCCGACAGTTTAATGTTGGGTACAATAAACACAATATCTTACATAAACTGATCCCGGGGTTTTAAATTTTCTAAGAACTAGATTTTGATGGTTTGAAGATGGAGCATTCTCGTTGCAGTCCATATCGATTTATCGATTGAACCCTAACCCAATTGAAAAAAAATAATGTAAAAAGATATCTCTCTCTCTCTCTCTCTCTCTCTCTCTCTCTCTCACTCAATACATTAAAGGATTAATATATAATTTGGTCCCCGAACTTAACACTTTTAATTGATTTGATTCAACATCTTTGAAACTTCCTATTTTGGTCCTTAAACTCAAGTTTTGGCCTTCAGTTAGTCCCTCATGTGACAGTCATTAGTTTGAACGTTAAAAATTGCATGAAATGACTAAAATGTCCTTAGTATATGGTGAGTGAGATTCTATGTTAGATTAGAAAGTTGAGTTGCATTTTTTTAGAATAAGGCTAATTTTTTTTTTTTTGCTCTTCTCTCTCTTTTGCCACATTTTTTTTCTTTTCCGTTTTTGTTTCGATTTTTTATTTTATACTTTAATTTATTCTCTAGTTCATTTCAAATATCAATCAATTTCGTTGTTATTATTTTCTAGTAAGTTTCATTAAAAAAAAAAACTTTTTCATTGTGATACAAATAATTTTGAAGTTAATCCAAAAAATAATTTTTTTAATCACATTGGTCATTAATTATTAAGTTTTTATTTGGTTTACATTTATTTTCTTTTCCTCTTTAAACGTTCTCTATTTAAATTAATTCTTTTTTAAGTTTCTATTTTATAACCAGACCCAACTAGTCTAACCCATCCTCGTGACACCACCCCTTCCTATTAATTCCCCTTAGCATCCACAATGGTGGACCTCTAATATCATGGTTAACAGTCAAATCAAAACCATCCAAATCAAACACAAAATCAAACACAACCCATTAAAAACTAATAAAATAATCTATTTGATACTCATTTAATTCAAAACCAAAAAACTCTTCCAACCGTGACACAAAATCCAATACTTTTTCAAACCCCACCATATTTATCTCCAATACTTTAATATTTTTTTCAGAAAGGCTAAAAACTTGAAGAAAAAAATAGAAATTTTTTATGATATCCAAATTAAACAAACCAATTCTCTATTTATTGGTAAAAATGTATATTTTAATTCAATAAAAAAAATTCAAAGTATTTATTTTGGCCGAAAATTGGCCAAGAAAAACTATGGTGGAAAATTTATTCTATCCACTAGAATGCTGCAATGTGTAAAGGGAGGGGCAGGAGGCACAGTCACAGTTGTCGGCCTTTTTTTTTTGTTTTGCTTTTTCAGGTCAAAACGATGCCTTTTAGTGGAAGTCGAAGTTGAAATATGGTTGTTTTGCTCTGGTTTGATTGATTTTGATTTGTATCATAAATTGATACAAATCAAACCAAATCGAATGTGATTTGGATATGATATTTTTAGGATCCACTGTTATCACCTGATCCATTTTTGATGAACCGATGTCTCTGCTCTAAAACACCCTAAAAACATCATTTTTTGTTTCAGTAACATTTTTTCAACAATCTAAAAATAAATTTACTCCAATAATATCCCTTTACACAACACTCTTTAATTTTTTTAAAAAATAATAAAAAAAGAATAAAGAACAAAAACAAAACTGATGCCCCTCTTTAAATTTAAAAAAAGAAAAGAAAAGAAAAATGAATTGAAAGAGCTTTCTCTGTTGTGGTCATCTTCTTCATAAAAACAATCCAAACAATGTGAGTTGTCTCCCATTGCTAGAAACCTCATAATTTATTTTCTAACTCCCCATCCACCAACAGTTTGATGCACTCGATTTGTTCAACCTTTCATCAGAAGCTTGGAATTTTAACCCATTTCTTGTACCCATTAAACCTTAGAAAAATCCTAGAGAGGGAAGATGATTTTTTTATGAAGAGCAATCAAATGGAAGTGTTGGAAATTGGATAAATCATTAGAGATAAACCAAAAAGGTGGTGGCCAAGTGTGGAGCGCCAATGTAGGGCAGAGAGAAGAATGTGGAAGAAATATGTTAGGGGGGAGAGATCGAAGAGAGAGGGAAGCAGAAGAAAACATAATCAGACCCAAACCCAGTACACCTAACACACACCATCTACTGCCTCCTCCTTCGCATTGATAGATTTAGAAATTGACGTAGGAAATGGAAGACGTGAGAAAGGAAATTGGGACTGGAGATGAGATGCAAAATTCGGGAGAGAGACAAATGAGTGAGAAGATGAAAACATAGAGATTAGAAAGAAGACAAAACCTAAATATGAGAGAGAACACAAACCCTGAATACGAGAGAGAAGACAAATCTCAAATATGCATTTTCTTTTCTACAAATATTTTTATCTAACATTTTATGCCAAATAGAAATCACAGTCACCATCCACTAAGGACATTTATGTCATTACGTAAAAGTTAACCACCGTGAAATGAAGGACTAACTAAAGGCCAAAACTTGAGTTTAAGGGCCAAAATAAGAAGTGTCAAAGATGTTGAATCAAATCAATTTAAAGTGTTAAGTTCAGGGACCAAATTATATATTGAATCAATATTAAATTCAAAATTAGATGTCTGAAATGGAATTGAATGTGTATCAAAAAGAAATTTTAAATAAGATAAATGGATAAAATGATTACAAAAACTTTTCTTCCTCATAGATCTCATCTCCTTTTGTTGATCTCGAGTTTTTTTTTTTTCTCTCTCTCTCTCTCTCTCCATGAAGCAACTTCTTCCATCTCCCATCCACAACATCTAGAAATCGGCTGGGGCAAACAACGACGAGTGTGCTTTCATTGTCATTTGACATTAGTGTGTTCAAAACACTAAACCCAAATTTGGAATCTTCATCACCATCGCCTCATTAGGATAAGTCCTCGTCGTTGCCGGAGAAGACGCTGGAACAAAACACGGTAAGTAAATTTAACTAGGAGCTTATCCAAATTTTGGTGGAGAAGTCGATGATGAAGAATGAGTTGAAGATGGATCGACGGTTGCGAAATCGAAGAAGAGAGTGAGGAGGGTAGGGTTGGTGGTGGGGAGAGGTTAATTTAAGTGGGGTGTACATGTAGAAGGCATGTTCGAGAACACCATCATCGGTTATTTAACCGTGTATGTCAGTAGATCAACTCAAATTGAAAAAATCACAACGCAACGCCTTCACATTAAAATTGTTTTAAAACTCAATCATTCACATTAAAATTGTTTCAAATGGTGGTGTCATGTGTAGTGCATGTGATTATAGTAAGGGTATTTTTGCCATTTTCTCAATCTTTGACAGACAATGTAATAGTGACCTCGAAAGGAGAGAATCTAAAACAATGAATAATAGTACCAATCGGATAAAAATGCAAGAGGTAGGACCAAACTAAAAAATCGGAATAAAAAAGTTGAGAGGCCAAAAGATATATTAATTCTTAAAACAATTACATGAAGTTAATAAAGTTTAATTTGTTGTTAATATTTGTCATGTTTTTCAACTCTTGAGAGACTCTAATGAAGTCATAAATATCATCATTGGAATTAGTGCAAAGTACAATGAGCTCAACTATGGGTGGGAAATCGTGTCGGGCTGTTAGCGGGTAGACACGATAACAGCACGAATACGAACATAAACACAGCATGATAAGTTTATCATGCTTAATATTAAAACTCAAACACAACATGATAAAAACACGAAAAGCACGACACGACACGATAAGTAAAAAATTACGATTTATTTAATCAGGTCCGTTAAGCACGTTAAACCCAATAAATATTATAAAATATATAATTTTGATTTTTTAATATATATTTTGAAATTTTATCTATATAAATAGTCAAGTAGTTTAAAAGTCATAAATGTTCAAATAATAAAACTATAAAATAATCATGATAATAGTTTGATAAAAATGAACAACCCCTAGTATATTTTAAAAACATATATATTTTAGCTGTCGTGTCTTACCGTATTTATTAATGTTCCGAGAAAAACTCATGTTTTATCGTGTCTTATCGTATTGGCCCTATAACGACCCGAACTCGATAAACCTCAGCCCAAACCATATAATTTCGTATTGTGTTCTTATCGACCAATCGTGTCGTACCTCAAATTGTCATCCCTAAGCTCAACATGTGACACATAAACAAATTAAGATTAAAAAATTCCATTAATTAACAAAGTAATTAATGATTTTATTTTAAAAGAAGCTATATATATATATATATATATATATATATATATATATATATATATATATATATATATATATATATATATATATATATATGGGGGAAAGAAGCTCCGAACCAACAAGTTTTCTTGATAAAGCAATGGCTTTTCGGACAACAAAAAGGCAAATTGCGAATGAAATGGGTAGAAGAGTCAAAGAAATGTGTGTTTTCATATATAGTTAATTTGATCGTTTATTAAGATTTGTGCTTTTATTTTATTAATTAGATTCGGTCAGCTAATTATGTGCCTGACGATCAAAACTATTCCAACGCGGAAATGCATCTCTCTTTAGTCTTTAGTTTTTACCCAAACATGAAGGCTATGTTTTTGTTTTTGTTTAATGGAAAACGATTATTAAGAAACATTTTTCTTATTTCCTGGTATATGGTATTATTGGAAAAATATAGTAAATATAAAAGTTTTTCTAAATCAATGAAAAATGAAGCTTTCTTTTCAAGAAAATAACTAACAAATTTATTTTCGGTAAGTTATTTTCTAAATATTCAAACACCACTCCGCCTTCTTCCACAATTATACATATTTACATATACGTATAATATTTCACTCAATAATAAATTGTTTCGAAATATAAATGGATTTTGTACATACTATTTATAAATTATAATTTTAGTAAATGCTCAACGCGTCATAAAATTAGTGTCTACTATATTATTTAGGAACGTCTCAAATATACCAACGAACTCTTGCTCAACTGGTACTGCTCACTTCTCATAACAAAGGGGTCGGATGTTCAAGTCTCACTAAATACACCCTGGATGAAAGAACGAGAGTAGCTAGGATTCTCAAAGATTTAATGTAGCTTGTTAAATAGCTACAATGGAAGTCACAATAGACAGAAAAATAAATAAAAACAGCGGAAGACTTAATACAAAAGCACTAAATTAATCAAAAAGGTTTACCAAACAATCCACAAATCTATACTTGTAGATCTAGCCTCATGGCCAAAAAGATTTCACTAAAAAAAAACGATTAATTGTTTTACAAAAACTATGTGAAATCACACAAAAAATATTCTCACAAGATAATGAATCTTGGAGAACAAAAATTTCACATAAATAGGTTAAACAAGCGTGAGAACGAAACAAAAACAACTTCCTTTAAACAAAGCAGGAAGCCAAAAAGTTCAAACTTCCGATGTGTCCGCCAATGTTCTTTAATGGATAACACATTGAGATGGCGAACCGGGACTTACTTCAAGCCGAGAAACTCCGGATGCTGCTCACACTCATGGTTTTGTTGTTCTCTTTACGGAGCTCTGTAAGAAGGTCGAATCCCAGCCTCTGAATATATAGTATGCGCTCCTCCTACACACATCCAAAAACAATCCGTCTACTACAAGGAAAATGATTAGTTATTAACGAAAAAATCAACAACTTACCAATCTAATGAGATTTTATTAACAAATATGAAAGAGGTCAAGAATCATAGTTAGACTAGGATGGGATTTAATTACCAAATATGAAAGTGGTCAAGAATCATGGTTAGACTAGGATTTATGCTAAGATTTTGTTACCACATATGTGCACTTGAAATCTACAAAAAGATTATGCTACCAAAAATAACTAAACTAAATCTAATAAAATATACTAAGTCCTAAATTAACACAAACTTATCAAAAATCATATTTTGACCAAGAAAGGTGAAACAAGAACAAAATAGGTCATGCCTATTTTGCCCTTACAATCTCCCCTTTGTTGAACCTTTCTCGGTCAAATCAAAGACAAGTGTTTATTCAACACCAATCAAACCATCTAACCTACATTGGTTAGAAAATCTCATCTCCCCACTGAATTTGTGCAAGGAGCACAAATAAATCATCACCATCACAAGAAACACTTGATCTCTCTCCCCTATTGCTTAAAAAGGAAGAGAGATAAACAATCTTTATGAACTCTCAAAAATCCAAGATTTTGAAAAACACAATCAAGTGTTCATCATGATTTGATCACACCAGTAGCAATAACTGAGCACATCATATCCATATTCGAAACCTCTTAGTTCCACACAAAAATTAGACAACCACTAAATATTTTTCAACATAGAGATTTTTGGAAATTGATTTGCACAGTTTATATTAGGACAAAATTTTACCAAGCTAATATCCTTACAAACAATGCATGTCCTAAAATTTTATGCCGAAAAACATGATAACTATAAGTTAGGCAAAAAAATAAAAAATACAATCACACACAAGTGATAAAGACTAGATCAAAGCGATGTAGTTCCTAATGTAGCTGCATTGGGAGATGCATTCGCCAAAATTGTGATTTTATTTTCAATTTTGCATTTTTTTTAATTTCTCAACCAGATTTCTCTCCCAAGATCATAAATTTTTCATAACAAAAATCCATAGGTATTTTATTTCCCTAGGAATATAGCTTCTACTTTATTTCAAGCTATAAAAACATGCCACTTGGAACCTTTCACACTATTTACCAAGGGAAGCCACTTAACTTTTTGATCAACCCATGAAATCTGAGGATTCATAGTCCCAAAATAAAGGTGCCACAACCTTGTTCATAGGTAGCTCTTTTCCTTTAGGTAGCTTTCACACTTTTTCAATTAAGGGGAGTCAATTTTCTCAAGATCAACCCATGAAAGCCTAAGCTCCATAGTACTTTGACAAATTGCAGCATCCCAAAAATTTTAAAAGGTAGCTCTTTCCTTTGTGGACTTCAAACATACTCAAGAACTGGGAAAGAGAGAGAATCATAACAATGAAATCACAACATATTTTGAATGAAATTCCCAAGCAACCACAAGAGGCACATACATGTGAAACAATGATCTAGAGTGCCCTCTAAAGACAAAATGCAAGCATGCCTAATTTTTTTTTCTTTTTAAATAATTAACAAGTGTAAAATCATATGGCACACAAAACATAAGAGATTTCCAAAGATTGAAAAATCTCTCAAAAACAAGACACTTGGCAAATATATCAAGAAGATGATTTTCGATCACAACATGTTCAATGCAAACAATTTTCATATTTAACCAAGTCTCTAATAAAGTGGTGTCTTAAATTAATGTGTTTTGTTAGAGAATAATGAACTGGATTTTTGTGCTAAGCAAAATGCATAGGTGTTATCAAAATACAAGGTTAACACATCAAAGTGTAGCACATAATCTTTGATCATTTGGAGCATCCATAAAAGATTTAAGGCTTCTCTCAAAAATATTTTGATAAACATGCAAATTTTTTAGAATCAACCTTACCTCTTCTCCTTGTGTATATGTCATCATGAATATCACCTATCACTTGAGAGATTGGATGGTTTTTTCGAATACGGCTAGGAATGTCATGGTTGCAACCATTCAAATTGGGCGATTTTACGAATGTTCGGGACTTTAAAGCTATGAGTTTTGCCCAATGTGTTCGATGTAGCTACATTGGGTGACACATTGTGAATCACATTGGCTGAACTTTCGAGAATATGCGGGTTAATACGATCATGTCTTGATTTACTAGTTTCGAATCTTTGGTTACGAAGATTTTGGAGGAGATTCATCATGGTATTCATCAATATTTTCATAGACCGCTTAGCACCGGGACATATATCAAAGGGTTCACGTATTTGGACTTGCCTTTGTCATTACTACCCTTAGAAACCCACATTTGTTTAAAAATTTTGGGTTGGTGGTTTTGAAAAAAAAATTACGATGAGACTTCAATGTGACGCCAATGTTCTTTGCGTTGGGTGTCGCGATTGAGCTAAACTTCACTGCGATTACGTATCAGATTTTCCCAAGAAGGCATGTCTTATTTCATCCTCATACATAGCCTTTTTCGAGAAAACAAAAGGGTTGTATGTGACCGGGCTTATGGCGAAGTGACAAATAAAATTTTTCTTTCTTATTCTCGGTTTTTCAAAAGAAGGCGGTTTCTTAAAATTGTGTGTGGGATGTTTTGGTTCGAGTAGACATACCTTCACCTTCTTTCACAAACATCTTGGGCCTGAATCCAATACTAGACTTACGTAATTATCTGAACTCAACATCTCATCCATTTTTGTTGGCTTGAGTTCCATTTAGCCATGGTTTCATTGGCTAGGATGAGCTTTTTCTTTCGGATCTTCAATCTCCACATCTTTCTTACTCAACGGACTCTCCAACCTTGTAAGACACTCATTTTGTTCTTCATTAGCCTTTTTTCAGCCAGTTCGTTTGCCTTTCCAAGCACTATAACTTGATGAGCTCTCTTTTCCCAATCTTTGTACGACTCTTTGTAACCTTCTAGCAAGTCGATTCGGGTTCTCCATCGATGTACGTGACGGAGGAGTTAAAACAACAAAGATCATCATTGTTTCTGTCCATTGCTTCTTCGATGTGACTTAGATGTAGCAACATTGGGAGTCACATTGGCCGAAAATCTGCAAAATCGATGGAGAGTTGTGTACTGCGGTGAGAGTGATGAGATCACTGGATCTTCATCATCACTATCACTCAAAGTCGCGAAAAAATTCAAACCTCTTCTTTCTCAAAGTATTAGCACATTGATTAGCATAATGCCCAAACCTTTGACAAGCCCTACATTGAATAGAATCAATATTTTTCAGGAGTTTGAAAAGAACTTTCTTTGGGAGGAAATTTGCTAGGCTCGATTTGAAAACTGTTTTGGTGATAGAAGATGGAGATCTGTTTTGCCCTTTGCTTTCAAAATATTTTTAAACTTTGTTGTTAAAAATCCATTTTGCCCACTTTGCTTTCACCAAAATCATGATTCCTCAATCTCCTTATGCAATTCAAGAAATTAGAAGAGATATCAACAAATGTAGGAAAAGCAATACTATCATCGAAGGAGTAGAAGATGATGCACCTTTGCCTTTGTTCTTAATTTGCTCATTGAGGTTTAACTCAAAATTTTGAAGAATACCCTAGTCTTTCAAAACTAATTTTGTCAATGTCATGAGCTTCCTCAATAGCACAAATTTTCACATTAAACCTTTCGTGCAAGGTTCGCATCATCTTGCTAACAAGTCGATCATTGGTGATAGGATCACCCAAAGCAAGAGCGAGTTAGATATATCAAGTAATCTAGCATAGTAAGACATAATATCTTCATCTTCATTCATCCTTGTGTTTTCAAATTGAGTGGTAAGCAATCTTAATTTAGAAGCACGAACACTAGAAGGTCCTTCACACAAGGTTTGAAGGGCCTCCCAAACATCTTTAGCAGCGACTCATAGTTGGCTATAACCCTAAAGGTGTTAGCATCAAGAGCTTTGTATATATGGCGCATAAGGCTTTAGAATTAAAAGATGCAATGTTTCTATCATTATTAGACCAATCTCGCTTCTTTGGTGATCTTTACATCACCATCATCATCGGTAGTTTTGGGAGGAGTCCAACCATTTAGAACAAGAAGCCACGCCTCTCATCAATTGATTTGATGAAGATACGCATCTTGACTTTCCAAATAGAATAATTTGCACTAGTCAAAATAGGAGGACGAACGACATCTCTCATACCGAGAATCCATCACGGCTACAACCGTAATCAACTCTTAGTGATGTCAAGAGATGGCTCGATACCAATTGAAAGAAGAACGAGAGTAGCTAGGATTCTCAAAGATTTAATGTAGCTTGTTAAATAGCTACAATGGAAGTCACAATAGATTTAACGTAAAAATAAAAAAACGCAGAGGAAGACTTAATACAAAAGCACTAAATTAATCAAAAAGTTTACCAAACAATCTACAAGTCTATACTTGTAGATCTAGCCTCATGGCCAAAAAGATTTCACTAAAAAAAAACGATGAATTGTTTTACAAAAACTATGTGAAATCACACAAAAATATTCTCATAAGATAATGAATCTTTGAGAACAAAAATCCCACATAAATAGGTTAAACAAAACGTGGGAAGAAACAAAAACAACTTCCTTTAAACAAAACAGAAGAACAAAAACAGTTTCGAACTTCGATGTGTCGCCAATGTTCTTTGCAATGGATAACACATTCGACTTCTGAACTTCGACTTCAAAACCGCCGAAACTCCTCGGATCGCTCACACCCTCTATGGTTTTTGTTCTCTTTCGGAGCTCGTAAGAAGGCCGAATCCCAGCTCCTCGAATATATAATATGCGTCCTCCTACACACAAAAAACAGTCCGTTTACTACAAGGAAAATGATTAGTTATTAAGGAAAAATCAACAACTTACCAATCTAATGAGATTTTATTAACAAATATGAAAGAGGTCAAGAATCATTTTTTTAACTGGGTTGAATCCACGGGGTAGTAGTTCAGGTCCCTCATTGCTACTACCGGAAAATCGCGAGATGTGCCCGAAATGATGAGGTTTGAGAACGGCAAGCGATAACACATACAAGGTCCAACCTCGTAAGAAAGCAAAGTGCTTCCACCAAGTATCAAACCCACGCCGCATGCCTCCAAAGATCTTATGTCCCTCCTTACCACTGGCCATGCCTCTGGGGACAAGAGGTCAAGAATCATGGTTAGACTAGGATGGGATTTAATTACCAAATATGAAAGTGGTCAAGAATCATGGTTAGACTAGGATTTATGCTAAGATTTTGTTACCAAATATGTGCACTTGAAATTTACAAAAAAATTATGCTACCAAAAATAAATAAACTAAATCTAATAAAATATACTAAGTCCTAAATTAATACAAACTTATCAAAAATCCTATTTTGACCAAGAAAGGTGAAACAAGAACAAAATAGGTCATGCCTATTTTGCCCTTACACTGGACTTTACAACTCTCAATAAAGAGGTCGGATGTTCAAGCCTATTAGAGACATCGTTGTTGTTCAAGCCTTACCTAATAAGGCCTCAATAAAGAGGTCGAATGTTCAAGCATATTAGAGACATCGTTGTTGTTCAAGCCTTACCTAATAAGGCCTCAATAAAGAGGTCGGATGTTCAAGCCTATTAGAGACATCGTTATTGTTCAAACCTTACCTAATAAGGCCTCATTTAGCTGCTCTCTTATATTAACGGGGAGATCGAGTGTTCAAACCATACCAGATGCACTCTGGTACTTCATTACTCTTTACTTAGAGGTCGGGTGTTTATAGCCTCACCAGAGGCACCATTTGTTCTAACTACACCAAAATATATCATATATCTATAATTGTAACATTTCAAGACATTATAAAATAATTTTAAAAAACAAGGATTTAGGTAAAATATATGTCCCTTCCAATCTTTTGGAAAAAAAATGAACATCCCAAACATGATTCACTTTCTTTTTTAAAACATTTTTTTCATATCAATTATCAAAAAATATTATTTGTATTTGTGAGATTGAACAATATGGACCTTATTGATTTGACACCACTAATGATAAATTGAAGATTACTAAAAAAAATTACTTAAAGTTCAACACTATATTATATTCCCCCCGTTTCGGGTAAAAAGTCTTTGTTTGAAAGTCGATTTTTTTAAGAAAATAACACTTTTAGTAGATCATTAGTAATAAACTGATAATTTTATACCTTAATTTTTTAAAATGAACTCTTTAAGTGAAACATCTCAAAATAGAATAGTGAACTGTTTGCCCAGAACGAAGTATTCAATATAAGCATTAATATTATAATATACTATGGGAGAGGCTATTTCCACTACAAATTTTACTTATCCACCACATCCTTAATTAGTGTATCAAATAAGTACATGTTTTGATAAAATTATCCCTTAAGCACTTGTTCATTTTAAGTTGACTAACCAAGTTACTTTTCTAATTACCTTTAACATTATTTTTTAGTTCAAACAATAATGAACAACATAGTTATTATATTACTATTATTTTTACTTTTTGTAATGACTTTATTAATTAATCTTATGACTAAAGGTATATTGTATAATAAAATATATAGTTAGGAGATTTTTTGTCTACCAAACTTTGAGTAAATATGTGTTCTTTTGTTATGAAAAAAATAAAAGGTGATATTTAAAGAATGTAATCGTAAAAGTTGATCGAATTTTAAAATCATAGTATGAAATACTATCATAAAATTTGAAATTTTTTGCCTACCTTTATAATTGATTCAAATGTTTAATATTTTGAGTTGATTGAAAACAAATATTCAGTTAAATATCTGCCATAATAATATTATTGAATTGATATTTTAAAATAATATTTTTAAACTAAATAATAATATTTTATTTTTTTATTATAAAATATCTAATATATTCTAAAATGTTGGTAGAAAATGTAGTAATCATATTATTTTTATGATAATAAATATGAGACGTGAGTGATTAAAAATTGATTGAACATATTTATTACGAAAAAATGAATAAGTACTTTGCTTTTGAGAATTAAAATGTTAAAAATAAAAAATACAATAACTATGTTGTTTATTGATGCTTGAACCAAAAAATAATAATGTTAGAATGTAATTAATAAATTAATTTGATTAGTCAACTAAAATGGGCAAGTACTTAATAGGGGTGTAAGTGGTTCGGTTTGGTTTGGTTTATGCCAAAACCATAAACCAAACCGCCTCCTAATGGTTCCAAAAATCTCAAACCGAATCGAACTGAGTAAGACTTGGAACCGAACCGAACCGAACCACTCGGTTTGGTTTGGTTTTGTGGTTTATATAAATTATTTTTAATGAAATTAACCAACATTGAAAATAACAATAAAATAAAATTTTAATTTGGAATTAACATCAAAATTATGAAATAACCTACTAACAACAAATTATCATAAATAAAACAATACAAATTCTAAAATAAACACAAACAATGGAAAAAATAATAGTTCTCCAACAATCAAGATTTTGTTTGGTTTAGTATATATATATATATATTATGAATAAATCAAAAGTTCAAAATAGTTAATAAATGTAATATAATATATATTATATAATAAATAAATAAAAATATATAGGGTGGTTTGGTTCGATTCGATTTGGTTCGATACTAAAAACTGTGAACCAAACCAAACCGCGTGGTTTTCCAATTTTTGAAACCGAAACCAACTGGTTTAGTTTGGTTCGATTCAGTTCTGTGGTTCGATTGTTCCGATTTACACCCCTAATACTTAAGGGGTAGTTTTAGTCTAAACATACATTTATTTAATGCAATAATTAAAGATGTAGTAGATAAGCAAAAATTATAGTGGAAATAGTCTCTCCCTATACTTTTTGTATTTATTCATATATTATTTTTTATAACATTTTTCATGCTTTTGCTAAACACTCAAAATGTTTTTCAGCATATTTCGAAAATATTTATCAAACACTTGAAAATAAAATATTTTCATTTTTAAAATCATTTTCTTAAAATTATTTTTTAAAAATCATTTATCGTGAAACAAACATAGCCTTAGAATATATGGAAAGAAGGGGTGTTCTATATATATATTACTTAGTTCTTTTTATTTACTGTCTTAATTGTGGTGAGGCGGGGTGGGGGGGGGGGGGAAGGGAACTCGAGTAGAGGACATATATTCTTGTTAAGAGGAATTGTATAGATAGATATGTGTTACTTTACACTAATTAATCATTCTCTACCTAATGAAAAGCTAGGCAATTTTGTCTCCATGAATGGGTGGGTTGAGAACCAAGCTCCAACATGACCACACTGAAACTTTTTTTACATTTTAGCTTCTTCTTTTGTTTTTTGTTGGTTAGTCATAATGTTTACATTGACTATAATGGAGCCACTACCTCATTAGATATGTGTGTGTGAGAGAGAGAGAGAGGAGAGAGAAATTCTTATGTAGACCAAATGGAGGGGCTTAGTGAAAAAGTTTAATTAAACAAAAATTAAATTGAAGTGTAATATAGTGTGAATCTTACTTTGTACTAAATACCCTTTTAGTTTAATCATTAAGCAGTGATCCTATAAAAAGTATCATTTCCTTTCTCAAAAAGAGTCATTTAAGAAAGATCTTGTGAAGAAATACTAAATAAAGGAAACATGAATTGAAGCATTTGATGCTCTCTTCAAATTTAGTGGAACGAAGACTCAGCCAAGACTAAGCTCTGCAGACTGCAGGTCAAGGTAGTTAGTGAATTAATTTTGTAACTACAAACAAACACATGGTCTAAAATGGATTATGAGCAAATAGTAGTACCTTTTTTTTTTCCTCATATTTTAGTGAAGATCAATAGTGCTTCTAACACTTATCCCTTTAGTGACTTGAATCCACGACCTATTAGATATGCGTCTTTACGAATTAACCTGTCCTTCGGTGTCACAAATACTAGTACTCAGGTTAGAATGTTAGATACACTATTACATATCCAAAGAGAGTGCTTTGTGACTTAGCCATCTTGAAATGATCATCCAATAACATGCGCTCTTAATTCAATTTCAATGCTTCAATCTTGATCCAATGAATATTCACATATAGTACAACAATTGACTTCAAAACTATGATGCCTTCCAATACTTTTAGCCTAGGCCCCTCATGGAACTATATTCATTTGTCTTTGAAATGGGTGGTTCTAAAAAAGGCCCCACCGCCAACACACGGACGAAGATTCGACTGTGTCCAACCAGTCATTCGTGGAGTGAGTTGGACTCCAAACAAAGCCACACCAGCTTCGTCCATCGACCGTATTGTCATTAGTGGGCATAGTTTGGAGTAGAGGCAAATGTATTTCTAAAGATCAAACATTACTGACATGACAAGGTTTCCCATAAGATTTATGTTAACAGTAAATGCCCATGAAACTTACAACCAACAACTTGTAGAGAAACCCTGTATCAAACATGCATAGTAAGCCTCCAACTCCTGATTGAAAAAGCTCAAACAAAGAAACTCTTGCTGATCCTCCATACAAAAGCTTTCTGCTTTACTTTCACTCCTTTCAGAACAACCCCATTTCTAATCACAGGATGAGTATCTAATTTTGGGGTATTTCTGGAAGTTAGAACAAGAAGGGAGCCATGGGATTTTAGATACAAAGTCAAGTCAAACTGAGAATGTTCTTTGACATTTTGAGTAGTCTTGAATATCTCAGCAGAAAACATAATCCAGTCTCCCTCGAGTTCAGTTTCCGACCACTAACCCTAACTGCTAATCGGCATATACACATAAGCAAAATACCACAAGAGAAAACAAAAACACAAAAAATAGCTAGACAACGGAAGTAAAGGTGGAGAGCATCTGAAACCAGGAGAATTTGGGGGTAATTTCAGTGCTATCCATGAGGATGGTATTGCAGAGCTGACTGCGTCTGAAAAAGTATGTTGTGAGGTACACCATAAGATTCATGTAGGCCTCCTCTTTGCAAGTTTTGACCTTGCATTTTAAGACCATACGCATTTCCTGCATACCGAGGAGACATGTACATGCTTCCGTGTGTTTGGTTGAATGCCATGGTGGTTCCATTGTTTGGCTGATTCCACTGGAACGCTGCTCTGCACATGGGAGCGGAATTGGGCTGATGGGATTGCGTATTTGGCTGGTGTTCTGGTGATGGAGTTCTTTTATTGTCTGGTGAAGGAGTGTGATTATCATTGAGATTGACTGTATTTATATCATGAATGCTTGCTCTTCTCTTATCTTTCCCACCGGAAAGCTGCCTGATGAAATATTTTTGAGCATGACTAGCCACTTGGGTAGGTGTTCTTGTGATAACAAAATTACGAGAAATGTTTCTCCAGTCTCCTTTTCCATACTTCTTTAGCCCCAAGAGGAACAACCTATGTCAAATCATCCAAAACCCGTGTCAAAAATCAAATAAAAAGCAGAAGCTTCCCTGATAGCAGAACCAATTATAAGGTTCTAGCTCGATTGTTGTTTAACGATCAAATTGTTTGCTCTTTTTATGGTGTACAATTACAAATACAGTGTAGGGCTGAGGCAAAGCCAGGACTATATAGAGAAAAATACCTGAACATAAGGTTCAATCAAAATAGCAGTTCAAGATCAAATCAACATTTTTTGGTTAAAAAATTCACAATTTGCATATAGCCCGTGCTATCCTAGTCATTGCGACTACCAAATAGAGAAAATAAAAGAACAAGAAGTACATCTAAACTCAAAAGAAAGTCAGTAAATTTTTTCTTTCGACACATCTATGCTACAGCTTTAAACTATGATAATTGGTACCAAGTACTATCCATCAATTAATCACTTAAAATACCTACAACTTGAGCTTTAATATAGATCATGTTCCATAGATACCAACACACATCTATTTAAAGAAAATACAATGAAATTTCTAAAGAATATCAATATAGGGAAACTTACTTATGCTCTTCTTCTGTCCAAGGAACACCCTTCTTCCTTTCTTGCTCGGGCGGTCGAGCAGCCGAGGATTTCTTGCCACCGACCCCATATGGCGGCTTGAATCCATCAAACCCTTGGCCATTTCCCCATTCTAAGGTAAAAGGAGAAGTACTATACCCAGGAATCGGAATTAGGCCTGCCTCTATACTACTCACATCATCCTCCAATTCTTTATACTGCCTCATCACATCCACCACCGTCTTCCCGGGGACCATCTCCGCCACCTTCTGCCACCGATCAGGAGTGTCCTTATCGAACTTTGCAAGAGCATTCTCGAATAACTTGTTTTCTACAGGAGTCCAAATTGTGCTCCTGCTTTCCTCCATCAACCAACTGGTGTTAGAAATATATGAAGATGGTGACATAATTTCCATTTCCCACTTCATTATATCTTCTGACAAGTGCAATCAAGCTCAAAATTTGTGGGTACTAATCGGGAATCGATGAAAACAGGGGAAAGGAGGAAAGGAGAGAACTTGGAGCCGAAATGTGGAGAGAGGTGGAGGTTTTACAATGGCAATATCAGTGTTAAATCAAGAAGCATTTCGGTAAGGAATCAGAATAGCTTTTTTCACTCTATGGCCACCCAACCTCCCAGGGGAGGAATCTAGAAAAGACCCACCTTTTCAAAATCAAGAATTTTTCTTTTATGGTGAATATGTGGGATAGGGGGATAGTGAGTTATGTAAAAGAAAACTTACTGTCTTCCAAGATAAAGAACCCTATAAACCCTTGAGAAGATCTGAACCCATGAAGGTTTTTAGGGATATAAAAGGGTCAAAATCTAGAACCCAATTCCATGAAAATGAAGCAGAGAGTTGCTTCAATTGGAGTACTCATCTCTGAGAAAATCTTGATAACCCAATCAGAAAAGAAGATGGAGTTGGGAGGTTTATGAGAGGAAAGTATAAGGTGAATCTGAAAGATACAAGGATATTATACCCAGGAGCTGGATACGGAAACCCAAGTGAAGAAAGTTGTGGGTGTTTCGGGAAGTTATGAGGATTTTGGGTTTTGTGAAGAAAAGTGAGGGAAGGATTGTTGTGCTTTCTTTCCTTTTCCTTGATGTGGGAGCAGCAACGAAAAGAGAAGAAAGCTGGAAAAAGATGATGAGAATGGAAAGGGAAAATAACAAGCTCCAAGGAATGAATCTAAATTTGCTAAAATCTTTGAAGAGAGAGAGAGAGATCTACAGAGAAAGACAGGGGAGCAGAGAGAGAGAGGGCAGAAGGTGGTGAATTATGATTGGATGGGATGGTGATTGTGGATGCTGCAACTTAAAAAGTGCCTCTTATTATAGTAGACACTCCCCCCGTCCTGTTTTTTATTTGCAAAACTAAAAGGACCATTTATTTCTTGGTCATTCTGTATTTCAAATGCAGCAATGGGGGTGCTAGGCTGCTAGCTCATCACGAATGATGGAGCCTCACCTATCTAAGCATTTTTTTGTTTTTTTAGTATCAAGTATTTTCGTAATTTCACCAACTTTTATTTATTCCATCGGTGTATTTATGATTTTGAAACAAACAAATAAAATTATATATATATATATATATATATATATATATATATATATATATATATATATATATATATATATATATATATATATATATATATATATATATATATATAATTTCTATTTAAAAAGGTGATTTGTCCATAAACGTCAAATTTGACAATAATATCTGAACATATGGAGTATATGCTAAATTTATATTTTAAAATTATATGTTTAACTCAAAAAGATTAAATACAAAAAAATAAGAATATAGTGGTATCTTATTATTTTAATATTTAAAAGTTAAACAAGACAATAATTTAAGTATAATGAAATAAGTGATTTTGATGGAAGAATATCAATTAAAATTCGATAAATCAATGCTCAATTAATTAATAATCTCTCTAAACTAATACTTTTGCTTGGTCCCGACTTGAAGCAATGTGTTAAATTAATAATTTGCTACATTTATAAGATAATACATATTTGATTACTTATAAAGGTCAAATGTAAATAATAAATTAATAACTTCTTATATATTACAAAATACATTTATGATTTATGAAGACTTCGTAATAAATGACTCGATTGTTTTTAGTATTGAATAATCCACTCATACAGAGCCTTTTCCGAGTTGAGAAATTTCGCAAGTTTGTGTCGCTTACCATCACCTCTTTCAGAAGCTAGCGAAAGATACTCAAAAGACCGCTTAATCGTATTTGATATTGTCCCTTGACTCAGTTGCAAGCCATTGTTGCAATTGTTTTTGAATAAAACTTGAATTATCCTGGTGCCCTTTTGGATAATGCTATACAATTTTCGTCATCATTGTTGATTTTTTCACAATTTTAAGATGTGAAGCTAGTCATTGTTGTGTGTATGATATGTTTGTGTTATTATAGTTATTCTTGGGTATAGTTTTAATGTCTTAAATTTCAAAATATAATTAGAGAAGGTCAAGCAAATTCATTATAGTTGTAATAAGATTATTATATTAATATAAATTGAGAATCTCAATCCCAAATAAATTAGGCTTTTCTTAAGGCCTATAAATTAATATAGAATTAATTAATGTATAAAATAATAATTAATACTTTAATAATTAATTAATGTTCCCTTTGTTACATGCAAAAAATTCATTATTTCATTTTGAGATTTTTACTTTAAAGAGTTTAATTTTTTAAAAATTAAGGCATAACAATATCATTTTATTTTAATGAGCTACTAAAGTGTCTTTTAAAAAAAATTAACTTTTAAACGGGTATTCATCGCCTTGAAACAGTGGAGTATCTGGTTAAATCAATTTTTTTACTGATTGTAATGATATTAATTTATAAAATTGTAACTATTTCTTACTATATTCGTGTGTTAAAGATTAAAAAGAAAAAATGTTTGCATGGTAATAACATTCTGTACAGTCTTCTATCCGTTGGGTTCGTGGTCCTTTAGTTGCAATAAAAGAAAAACAAAAAACTAGCTACCAAAATAACGGTGCGGATCAAATGTCAACTTCGGTCATATTTTCTGTAGGACCACCACACCACGCCAATTTAAACACCTTTTAGGAAAAATACAATTTCAAATCATCTTCCTCACTCTTAATACATTTCATATCTCATTAAATCTTAATTATACACCAAATCATCATTATCGTTTTAATATTATCTATCTTATTGATCATAAATAAAACAATAAATATTAAGAATATATTTAATACATTTCATATCATTAAATCTTAAATTAAATCTTAATTATACACCCTTATCATGAACTACATGATCCGTTAATATTGTTATCATCAAAACTTTGTTTAAAATGGACCAAGTACAACATTGGTCCTCACAATATGTTGTAAACAATTAAAAGCTTATATTCCGAGTTCTAGATTGTGTTATTCTTACAAATTTTAATATTAATTTTGTTTAATCAAATTATTTAAAATTACACGCCATTATACCAAATTTGTTATTTCTAAATCATTATCAACCTAATAACATTTATGTATTAAAATATATGTTAAAACTATCCAACTGTACT
Source organism: Codonopsis lanceolata (assembly GCA_013146195.2). Classification (NCBI taxonomy): domain Eukaryota; kingdom Viridiplantae; phylum Streptophyta; class Magnoliopsida; order Asterales; family Campanulaceae; genus Codonopsis; species Codonopsis lanceolata. Next base: position 185,305 of record JABEVN020000020.1, on the reverse strand, counting down.
AACATTAAAACTCATAAAAATATACTACTCGTAACTCGTAATATCATTTGATATCATTAAATAAGTATGTCAATGGATCGGATCAATTAAATTTATATCTGATTTGTTAAAAAATTATCAGATTTTGAATCAGATCAGATTATTTTTCGGATATTTCAAAATTCAATCCATATTCTAAATTTTTGGATTCGAAACTTTATTCACTTCTTATTAAAATACTAAATAAAATTAATATTGAGTTATTTTTGCTTAACCAAAGGTTGAATAAATTTAAAAATTCTTATTTTCAGCTTAGACAAACATAAATAACATATTATAATAAGCAGAAAAATTTTAGTTAATCAAAATAATAATGGTTAATGATTAAAAACTTAGCATAAGTAAATTTTATATATATAATATTAATATATTTTTCTATAAAATTGGATCGGATTGTTAATAAATTAAAATATCTTAATTTATATCCGATTTATTAAACTTTTAAATTAATAGATTCGGATCAAAATAAGATTATGGGATTGAAGAATAAATTTCATTTCCAAAATCCGATCAGGTTAATACTCGATGCCTCTGGCTGATCTAGAAAATATTTACTTCCCGTACAAAATTTAAACTCGTAATTATCCTCTTTGTAACAAGTTATGACATTAAAATTGATTTGGCACATCATGTCAAATCAGCACACTTTACATAAAATGTACTCCGTATGTCCGGTACCGGCTACTTGAACGGAGAAGTAGCAACTTGCAACTCAGACTCGGTCATCATTTATTGGAAGAAGGAACTACTAGATGGTGGGCCCGTCACCGCTGCTTCAATCCAGTTATTAGGAGCCACGTTAGAACAGGGGAATCTGGGTGGGTATCGAAAAAGAATCCAACTCCTCCACCAGATTGAACCGGACTGAACCGGCTGTAACTAATAAAAGTTCGTCAACCAACCACCGCCCGCCCTCCCACTTTTTCACCTTTTGGTGATAGGAATATAGTTCTTCCCCCACGCGCGCTTGTGTACAGTGTACACTTATCAATGGCCCGCATCTTATATTCTTATTTTACTGAACCTTCGTTTCAACATATTTCAAATCAAGTGTTATTTTTTTCTTAAAATTAGTGAGCAGTCGGTTCCTAATTTTAGTTTATTACTTCATTCGTTTCATCAAAAAAATCTCAATTTAAATATTTATTTAGTAGAGTGTTTTGATCAAAATTTTAATAAAAAATATAATATTTTGTTTTTAAAAATGTTTTTATACAACATTTTAGAAAATGTTTAGCATTTTAAAAATATGTTGTGTTTAAACTATTCTGTTTATGAAAATAGCGTATTGAAATAGTTTACTAAAGATGTTTACAAGAAAAAAAATTACGTTTTGAAAAAATTATGTTTTTAAAACGTTGTACCAAACGAGACCTTACGTTTAATTATTGATAAGATATATTAACGCTATTAGATTTAGTTATAATTATAAAAATAATTAATCATAAGCAATGCAAGGTGTTTATAACATAAGGGAAGGTATATATGAAATGTTATAGAAATTGTTTGAAAGTGAGTTTTTAAAGTGAAACATCTTAAAATAGTATAATTGACTCTTTACCTAGAATAAATAAAAAATTTATTATGTCATAAAGCTAAAAACAAACCAATTTTGAGATGAAAGAAACATTAGAAAAATGCCAAAGGGTAAAATTTTGTCATAACTTTTCATTTCATTCATCTATAATTAAGTGAACTACTTCAATCCATAGAAAATAAGAGTTTTGTAAAATTTCAAATCATCTATCTCAAATTCTCAAACCTTATCACACTTCATATCTCATTAAATTTTAACCATGAACGTGTTCTTTTATTTTACTCCTTTTTTTCTTTTGCAAAACCACATGCATGATCAAAATTTAATAAGATAAGAAGTGTTATAAGGAGCAAGATAAGAGATTTCAAACCAATTTTGTTGAAGTTTATTTTAAGAACATAATAAAAGTAGTAAAAAGGTAAAACTGTAACTATTAATACACGTAATAAAAAATGTTGACCAAGTCACATTTACATTTATTACACTTTTTGAAAATTTGATTGGGGAAAAGAATGCGATACTGTAATTAAGCATTTACTCCCTCCGCTTTATACAAAAAAATCTAAGTTTGAAAAGTTTAATTATTACTTAAAAAATGTTATTGGAGTTAATAATAATTACAAGAATACTTAAAACACAAGCAATATGCTTATAATATAAGTGAATGGTAAAGATGAAATTATATAAAAATTGTTGATATAATTTTTAAAGTGGATTTTAAAATAGTATGATGAACTTTTTGACAAATAGTCATCATTTGGAACTCAATTTTTTTTAAAAAAAATGATACTTTTAATAATCAATTAATAAAATAATATTTTTATGATTTAAAAAAGAACCATTTAAATAAAATATTCAAAAATAAAATAATAGATTGTTTGTTGAAAACGAATTAAGTACGAATGTTCAAGATTATAAGTATTTTTCCTTATAGTGGAAATAATCGTGTGGTGCAATCTAATGCATCCTTGAACCCCAAAGTAATAGTTGCAAGTTGGATAACGAAAAGTATTCTTTTGTTGATAATTCCAAAAAATTTAATTTTTAATTTATTTTTTTTGAATTAAAATACACAAAAAAGAGAGAGATATCAGAGAGTTTCTAGTTAATATTAATTAAGATAAATAGTATGTAAAAGTGTCATCATTGGAAGGGCTTTTTGGTTTTAAATCAATTAGATATCTAATGAATTATTTTATTAATTTTAATGAGTTGTATTTGATTTTTGATTTAATTTGACAAAACCATTATATATGCTCTAAATATTTTTCCTTATAGCGGAAATAATCGTGGTGCAATCTAATGCTCCTTAATGTTGCATGTTGGTAACGAAAAATATTCTTTGTTGATAATTCCTTTAAGCGAGGTAGTAAGTAGTTTAACGGAAAATACTAACGGCAGGTGTAGTCCACGCGTTTGACAAGGAAGTGAAGTTTTAATGGAGAGGGAAAGGCGGTAGTTTATTGGGGGCTAAGCTTATCAACCAATACTAGAACGAAGGGGGTCCCCTTCTGATGTGACCAACTGCTCCACTGCATCTGTCCCCATTCCTTTTCTTTTTTTCTCCCTCCTCCCATTGTCACCAAGGCCACAGCGCCAACCGCCACCTCTTTTCGTTCTTTTGTTGACTGCTAATGCTATATCCTTCCACATTTACCATTTCAACCCACTCACCACAGTGGAATGTTTTGATTAACTCCTTCATGAAAGTGAAAACACATCCCATTGATGATACGTGATAGGCAAATAAAATAATGAAAAAATTATCCATTTTGTTATCTTTAAATTTTACTACCATACAAATTTTAATACAAAATTGTCATCGTAGTTTAAGAAAATTACAATTTTGCTCTAACTGTCATATAGTAATTATTACGAAAATTAATTCTGATCACCTCTCCTAACTTTTTATAAATAAGCTAGAAGATTCTTAATGATAAATGATATTCAAAATTAGTGTGTGTATGTTAAAGTTATTGGCATGGATCAAATTTTTAAACAAACTTTTTTTTAGCTGACTTTTATTAAAAAGTAATATTGATATGAATTAAATAAAAATTTAAAAAAAAATATTTTTAAATAATAATTCTTAGAAAAAGATGATCATTCATGAAAGAAAGACTTTTTAACTTGACATAATTTTCATGGTTGTTAATGTGTATTAAATTAAAACATTTGTTTTGTTTGTAATCTTATGTTTATAACTCCAATTAAAACACGATTTTAGAAGATATTAATACAAATATAAGTGCACAATTTTTTAATATATTTTTTTTTTCATAAAAATTACGCAAATACGTGACAATTTTTCTCTCTTCATTCACATTTATTTTAAACAGACCTCCCCAATACAAATGTTGATTTGATCTTATGCAACATGCATCCCATCACTAAAATTGAATTTGACAAAAAAATTAAAATTAAATAAAAGGAAACAACCAATAGAAAGAGTTTTTTAAAAAAGAAAAATGATGACTAGAATATTCACACCCTCAAATAAAATGTAAAAATTTACTTTGTTATCTACAATGTGAATAAATTTGGTTGACACACTATATTTACATATTTCATCCACATTTGCATTGAAGTTTATTTTTATTTTAAAAAAGGTATCAATCATATATAATATCTAATTTAATTCACATTTACATTAACATTGTCACATTGGTGATGCTTTTAAGAGAAATAATTGAAATTAATTATATTAGTAATTGGACGACTGTTAGCAATAATGACAAAATCACGACTCTTTAAAGTACACCGTTATTTTTTGGAAAAATAATGAGAGAAATAAATAAAAAGGGAAAAAATGAGTGAGTGCAATTTATCAACTAAAAAGTATTATGCGGTGGAGAATGAAGAGGGGAAATAAGGACATGTTTTTTTTGAATTTGGATGGTTTGGGTATAACAAGTAACAACAATCAACATTATGTTTTAAGGACTATTTATTCCATATGATGACATCCCCACTGCGTAGACTCCTAGTTGGTTTCACGTGGGTAGATTTCACTAAAGCTGATTATGGAGCCCATATATTGTTGGAGTTTTGGGCTGTAGTGGACCCAAAACCCCAGCCCATTACTAATTCTAGCAAGACAAGTTAATTAAGGAAGTTCAATGAATCATCATCTCTTTTAATTTTGGTGATGGGTTTTGCTTTCACACCTAACATGTGACATGTGTTTGATTAGGATTTACAAGGGTTAATTAGGAAGACTAAGTTTCATATAAAGCGGTCTTACGGATATCAATTGGTAAGATAAAGTCTTATTTCTCATTCGTTATATAAAAATTATCGATAAAATCGTCTTATCTAAATTTTTATCATTACCTAAAGGTAAATTACTTGGTTTTTGTCTCTCACTAGTTACTAGTTACACTATCCAATCCAACCTCGTTTTGGGTAAGTTTATTTACAAACTACTCCCTCAGTTTTTGAATAAAAAGTCTCGGTTTAAAAGTCAAACTTTTAAAAAAATACATTTTTAGTTGTTCATTAGTAAAAAAATGATATTTTTAATAATCCATTAGTAATAAAATGATATTTTTATGTTTTAATTTTTTAAAGTGAAATTTTTAAATAAACATTTAAAAATAGAATAGTGGGCTATCTGTCCGAAAAGAAGGAATATAACTGAGAAAGTCAAGATTTATCTAGAGATCCTTTCACCATGAACATGAAGTATCTTTTTTTTATCTTGTATACCGTTGGAGTTATCGTGATTCGTGAGATCCTTGTTTGATTGACATCTTTTTTTCGGTTTTACTTATCCAACGGAAATCACAACTTCATCTATCCACACCTTGAATTATGGAGGAACAATATTTAGATAATTAAGTGGGTTTACGAACAATGTTCTTGTTCTTGTTCTTGTTGCTGTTCATTTCTTAAAGAGGGTGAAGTTAGCAATATATAGAACACTTGTCGAGATGGTGAAGTAAAGGCAGCCCATATCAGAAGATTCTAATAAGAAAAGCTACATGAATAAGGTTCCAGACCGGATCACAACTGAGTCCCAGTTTAATGGCACCTAACCTCGATTCTCGGACCTGGAATTGAATAGGACAACGTGTCCATCAATAAGGTTCCAGACTCCATGTACAGATAGAGAGATAGATATCGGAAGTAATTGGAACCAACCAAATTTCAATTGGGTTCATAGTTGCAGGTGTCCTTTCATTGGATGGAGACTCCGTATGTATATATAGTTATATACCCACCAAAGGACGAGGTTCTCGCTTTCCCACTTGATCATATCACTTGATCCCAATTTCTAGTACCCCCCTGCAACCCATGACATGATGATTAGGTCATCATTTTTGGGAGGAAAAACACCAGGATTGAATGTAAGATAAATTTATTTGCCACGCGGTCGTAAACCGCATCTTCATTTGGTAATATGGAGCTTTATTTTTTATAATTTAACTCACCAATATATGATTTTGTATATTTTTTCTGTTTTAATAAAAACTCAATTTTGGAAACACTTTATACATCCGGTATATTTATATCATTATAGTTCCATGTTACTTATAAAACATTATTTGAACATACTCAAAATGTTTATATCGTGAACAATATGACTCAATTACCTAGATAATTGGCCAAATCTTTCGAGGACTTTTGAGTTTATTGCATAAAGACAGCCACATCACTAGGGACAAGGCAACCTACTTGAAAAGGTTGCGTTAGACGGCCACATCAATTTAGGAGAAAATCTCGTAATGTAGAAACTCGTATACTTTAGATTTAGTTAAAATCATTAAGTTAAACCAGTTAGTTTAATACTTGTTTAAAATCCTTAAATCGGTTTTAACTTAAACTTTGTAACCAGTCTAAATCTATCCGCTGAAACCTTCAACATATAAGTTATCATTTGTTGTTTATACAACATATACAGCATTTGACTTTGCCTAGCAGTCTTCCTATTTGTTTCATTCTACCTGCTTAGAGTATAAGTTATCAGTAGCTAGCAGTTGTTGATAACAGTGTGAGCACCTGTTTATTCTTTCGAAATTTTCTATCTGCTGAAACACTTTATCTGTTGAATTATTTAACTTTCGTGCGTTTATTATAAAACATTATTTTGGTCGTTTTTTTTCAAACAAAATAATTATTCACGTGTCATTTCAATAGAAAACTTTCATGCATGTCTTAAATACTATTTATTTATTCAAAGCTACGTAACCACTCTCTTTAATATTTCATGCTAGAGTATAATCTTTGTCTTTTACAGTTTGCAGAATTTATGGGCATTCAATAACGGATCATGATCATCATTTCATCAAGAAATTCAAAGATTTAACATCGTTCTCTCAAACAGCTACAAATCTGGATATCACTATAAAAACGTTTGAAGACATGATTGGAACATATCATACTGAACTACGTGCTCAAGCATTCAAAAATCTTAAATTCTTCAAGCACTCAAAAAGAGACAAATACGTTAAAACTCTCATTCAGATCCAGAACTTCAAATTTTTCTTTGACGAGTTTCCTCTCTCAAACACTCACTAGATAAATCTTTCATATAATATTCTTTTCTAGTTTCTGTTTGAATAATAACTGGTCGTTTGTTCATGTATTCTTTCAAATATTTGGTTCTTGCCTGAGTTTGATTCTTACTATATCAAACTCCTCAAACAATTATTTTTGTTGTACACTGATCTGTTAGAGATCACTTAAGATTTATATAATCTTAGTGCATTTCAAAATCCAAATTTGACCAACTTGGTAGTGGACCTAGCAGTTTTAACACTGTGAACCACTTCAAATATTCTATTCTGCTACCTGTTGTTTTTACTATTCATACACTTAAGCAGCTTTTATCTACTTAAGTATTTAAAAATTACATTCCTAAATAATTTACATAGTATATATTGTAATTCAACTCATTCCTTATATTTAAATTATCAAAAGAAAACTAAATCTAATTGTTTTAAGTTCAGCAGCTACCACCTGCTGATTTTACATCAGCTGCTGAAAATTTATTTTTTCCGCAGCAACTTTTAAATGTTTTCAAAACAATCATTAAACTTTTTAAAAGGTTATTCACCCCCCCTCCCTCTAAGCTTTATTTCGTTACCAACTAGTCTTACACATAAGATGAAACGGTCGCGTTCAGGTATATAAAGCGGTCGTGTTGTGACAAGGTGGTCGCGTTACATGGAGCAATGCGACTACGTCCGTACAATAAAACAAAATTTATGTTTCCTTATTTAAATTGGTTTAGATTTAGTATTGTATCCCTATTTATGGTTGGCAATATTAAAATTATGATAGTCCGTTGACACCACTCACTTTTTTTTCTCTTTAACTAATCTAGCTATATTCTGTGATTGTTTGTTATTTGCTAGCTTTCGCTACCCACAACAGTCTATAGAATATGTTAGTGATAAATCTCATATTTTAAGGTTAGTCCAATGTTTATGTTTGTAGGGGGAGGGGCAGTGTGTTTATATGGACTGCTTACAAATATCAAGTTTTCATAATTGTCATTTGTTTATAGGGTATTTAAACCCTAAATTTCAATATTGTTTGTTTTTTGAAAATGAATAAAATAATGAGAACTATATAAACAAATTATTATTTTTAGCTATATCAATAAAGAAAGGACAAAAATAAGTTTAATGAATGAATTTTAAAAAAATCGTAAGTAGATCAATAATGTTAATCTCATCCTTCGTGTACATAATATGATATTATTGGAGCATTAGCTAATTCATAAATTAAACCATAAATATATGTACCGACAAGACAAGTACTAAAGAACGATGATATATATTCAGACAGTTTAACTAAATTATTACATAGAAGTATTGAATGTATGTGAAGAAATTAAAAGTTAGCAAACTTTCATATAAATAGTTGTATAATCTTTTTATGTATAATGCAATTTAATTTTTATAAGTCACACATTAATTTTCATGATTTGAAGTGTTTATTTTTCTTCATACTAAACATATTATGGAAAACATAATTTGCCACGGATGGGAAAGATTGCGAATTCACTGAACGAAAATGAAAAAAATTCTTGGGTTTGCCACCGATAAAAAAAACATTTTGTTAGAAGGACTTTCAGGTAAAAAAAGAAAAGAAATTGTAGGTGTAATATGTTTAAAATAAAAATAAAAAAATCATTTTGAGAAGTACTAGGATAGGTTAAATATTAACGCGTGATAAAGGGGGACAAAAAGTTGTTAATTTTAAAGTCATGCACTAGTGTTTATGCAATCTACTGCATGAATTAGAGCAAAATTGATGTTTAAACTTTAATTAAATGCTCCAATTATTGTGGAAGAGCAAGTAATTAAATTATAATTATCTTCAAGATTTTAAAAAGAAAAGACTTCCATCACTGTACTTAGAAGCCAATTGATGATTTAGAGGTACGATTATGATAATTAAGTCTATTAGAGCATAATCCGGTAGAGAAAAAAAGAAAAGAAAAAGAAACAATTGTTCTTATGTTGATTCCACCTTGGGAATATGGATTTGGTAACATACTTATATTTTATTCATGGTTGATTTTGTTTCATTTAATTAGCTTAAAGACAAGCTTTTGAAGTTTCTGCTGTTACTTTATAATACTCCGCTCTAAAATTATCGTCTGGATTGATTTGATACGATTTAAGAACAAACACATTTGACTAGATTATTAACATTAGTTTAATGTATAGTTATTTTAAAGTTTATGTCTATATGACTCATAATTAAAATATGATGAAAAAATAAGAATAAAGTGAAAAAGTATTGTCCTAAAAAAGTTTCAAACAATATAATTATTTTAGGACGAAAAAAAAAACAATAATTTTAGGATAAAATAATATAATTTTTTATTTAACTAGTGAGAAACTTAGCATTGCGAGCAAGGATTAAAGCCCATTCAACATAACATTTTAAAATGCAGAGTTTTTAAAAGGAAGGGGTGAAAACAAAGAATTATTTCGGCGTAACTTATTCAAGTGTTACAATGAAACGAATAATAACCGGATAAAGTCATACAACACAACACAAAGCAGACTCTTGGTCTCAGTCTCTCAGAGCCAATGTGGTAAGAAGGACACGTTGTAGAACATCAAAGCATATATATATATATATATATATATATATATATATGTATATGTGTGTGTGTGTAGTAATATATATTTGTTTTATATTCGCTGACACACTATTGTAAATTAAAATATAAATCAGACAACTGTTTTCGCTGCCAATAATTTCATTTTCTAATTTACTTTTATTTTTTTATAAAAGTTGTTGGCTCCACCAATCAAATTCGTTGCACCAAGACGTTGCTTCTCTCACTTGATATAAAATTAATATATTGATGCATTGAAAAGAAAACCAAAAGAACAAAAAAAAAAGTAATAATACTACTATCGTCTTAAAATTATTGTTTTGTTTAACCTAATAAATAATTAAAAAATAATTAACTTGATTTTTAATATTAATTTGATATATAATTTTTTTAAAATTTATGTATATATAACTTATAATTAAATTAGAATAAAAAATGATGATGAAGCTATACAAATATTGTTTTGAAAAGAAAAGTTTCAAATGAAATACTAATTATTTTGGGATAAACAAAAAAACAAAAGTATGACAATAATTTTGGTAAGGATGGAGTAATAAATAATAAATAATAATAATAATTAATATTTAATAATTAAAATAATAATAATTAATAATAATAATAATAAATAATAAATAACAATAACCACAATATTGTAGAAACTCGGCAATGGTCACATCACGTCAATGATATACTCAGTCATTCAGTCATTTGTATATTTATTTAATATTTACAATCATTCTTACTAATTAAACCTTTAAGTAAAATCTAAATCTCTCTCTCTCTCTCTCTCTATATATATATATATATATATATATATATATATATATATATATATATAAATTGGTAAAAAACATTATAGTTGTGACACTTCACCACCTTTATAGTATTAATATATATAATTTCTTTTATTATTAATAGTAGAAGGTTTATATTTAAAAACTTTTATAACTAACATTACTTCTAACCAATATGAGATAAAACTCTTCAAGAAGAAACATTACTTCTAATAACTCACTTCTGTAAGGATAAAATAGGCATAACATATTTTAGTTTTGTATCTCCTTTCTTGGTTCTTAAGATTAGTCATTTTTGAAAACAAAATATATTATTATATTTTGAGTTTCTTGGTCCTAAATCTTAAGAGTTGTTTTTGAAACAAAATCTATGTCAAAACATTTCTAAATGTCGTGTCTTATAGTCCTTGTCAATATGGTAAGAAAATCTAGTATCTAAGGTAGTTAATTGTATTACTAATTCTAATCATTTTTCATATTGGAGTTTATTTCCTTCTTTATGTGTAGGTTTTCTTCTCATTATAAATAGAAGACATGAGCAACGACTGAAGACATGCATTGAGAGTGAGAGCAGAAAATTCAGAAGCAGAAAAATCAAAGTTCCTTTTGTAACCTTTTGTAAAACAAATCATATTATTTAGTGAAATCTTTTTGGCCATAAGGCTAGAGTGTAGGCTTGTAGGTTGTTTGGTATTTGTTTGTGCTTGATTTGTGATTCAGTTGTTGAGTCTTCCGTTGTTTTAACTTTTCTGACCATCGTGACTTCTATTGTAGCTTCATCAAAAGCTACATTGGAAACTGCATTGTAGCCGTGATGGATTCTCAATATGAGAATGTTGTTCGTCATCCAACCTTGACTAATGCAAATTATTTTATTTGGAAAGTGAATATGTGTATCTTCATCAAATCAATTGATGAAAGAACGTGGCTTGTTGTTCTAAATGGTTGGAGTCCTCAAAAAACGACTGATAATGATGGTGATGTTAAGATCACTAAAGAGGCTGATTGGTCTAATGAAGATAGAAATACTGTCTCTTTCAATTCTAAAGCCTTGTCTGCCGTATACAAAGCCTTAGATGCCAACACCTTTAGGGTTATAGCTAATTATGAGTTTGCTAAAGATGTATGTGAGGCCTTCAAACCCTATGTGAAGGACATGTCAGTGTTCGTGCTTCTAAATTAAGATTGCTTACCACACAGTTTGAAAACACAAAAATGAATGAATCTGAAGATATCATGTCATATTATGGTAGGCTTCTTGATATGTCTAACTCTGCTTTGGCTTTAGGTGATTATATCACTAATGATCGCCTTGTTAGTAAAATGATGTGTACTTTGCCTGAAAGCTTTAATGTAAAAATATGTGCTATTGAGGAAGCACATGACATTGACAAAATGAGTTTTGAAAGATTGGCTAGTATCCTTTGAAATTTTGAATTAAACCTAAATGATCAAATCAAGCAAAAGGGAAAAGGTGCATCATCTTCTACTCCTCTTGTGAAAAACATTGCCTTGCCATCTGTTGTTGATATCTTTTCTGATTTACTTGCTTTACAAAAGGAAATTGATGAGTCTGATTTTGGAGAATAATCAATGGCTCTTTTGACTACTAAGTTTAAATTTTTTTTGAAAACCAAGAGTCAAAACAAAACTCCATTATCAAGCTCCAAAACCTCTTTTAAGCCTAATTCTAGTAAATTTACTCCTAAGCAAAATTCTTTTCAAATACCAGAAAAACATTTTACCAATCCTTTTGCTTCAAAAACTTCATACAGTGGAAAGAATATTGATTCTGTTCAGTGTAGGGAATGTCAAGGATTTGGTCACTATGCAAATCAATGTGCAAATACCTTGAGAAAGAAAGGTTTAAATTTTTCTGCAACGTTGAGTGATAGTGATGATGAAGATCCAGGAGATCTCATCACTCTCACTGTTGTATACGACTCTGAATCTGATTGTGCAGGCCCTTCGGCCAATGTACCCCCGAATGTAGCTTCTTTAGAAACTACATCAGAAGCTACATTGGACAGAAGCTGGGATGATCTTTGCTGTTTTAACTCCTCTGTCACAGAAGATGGTGGAGAATCAGAATCAGACCTGCTGGAAGGTTACAAGGAGTTGTATAAGGATTGGGAAAAGAGGGCTCTTCAAGTTATATTGCTTGGAAAAACAAATGATATGCTGAAAAAGGTAAATGAAGATCAGAAAGAGTGTATCACAAGGCTGGAATGTTTCCTGAGTAAGAAAGATGTGGAGCTTGAAGAACTAAAAGAAGAACTGCTCAAAGTCAATGAAACTATGGCAAAATGGAACTCAAGCCAACACAAAATGGATGATATGCTGAATTCTGGTAAGTCTGGTATTAGATTCAGGCCTAAGACGTTTGTGAAAGAAGGTGAAGGTATGTCTACTGAACTAAAACAGCCTACCCAAAATTTCCAAAATCCAAACTTCTTTGAAAAACCCAAAACAAGAAAGAGAAATTTTGTGTGTTACTATTGTCACAAGTCAGATCATATTCAACCATTTTGTTTTCTTAAAAAGGTTGTTTATATGAAAGATTGATTCTCAAGGAAGAATTGCTTGAACAAAATCTTGTTCAATTCTTTACTGATAGAGGTCTCTTAGCCACTATGTCTTCTGCATCTCCTTACTTTAGGAACATTATTTTTGAATTATATGCCAATCTTGGGAAAAGGATCTCTTCTGCTAGTGATCCTAGATTTGAAAAGGTGTATGTTAGGAACAAATTGTTTGACTTCTCTCCTCCTAGTGATCCTAGATTTGAAAAGGTGTATTTAGGAACAAATTGTCTCATGACTTCTCTCCTCCATATTAGGGTTGTAGGATGGGCTTTTGGGTCTCATGCTATTAGGGTTGTAGGATTAATGTCTGATTTAAATATTTGTGTCCAAGAGCTTACAGGAGGTCTAGTATCTAGATGGCCAGGTAAAGGGGCCAATGTTAGCACTTCCAAGCTTTCCTTTTTGTATGATGTCATGCACAAAATTTGTTATGCAAATTGGGCCCCAACTACAAATTCCAATACTCTTATTGAAGAACATGCTAGGACCTTGTATCAGATTGGTCTTGGTCTGCCTTTTGATTTTGGATATTTTGTCTTTAGAAAGATTATATCCCTAGCAGAGTCAGAGGGGGACAAAAGAGCTCTCATCTTCCCTTCTCTTATCTGCAAACTTCTGGTTGCCCAAGGATTTGTTCCCACTGATGGTGATAGATTCACCCCCATCCTTGACCCCCCTTCACATCTCTATCAAGCTATTAAAGGGAGATAGAGTGGTAAACTTGCCTTTGGTCTATCCACACCCCTCTGGTGCTAGCACTTCCTCAACCATGCATGCACCTAATGCCCCTGCCTCTGCCTCTCAGTCTGCTACTGTTTCCTCTGCTCTAGTTATGGGCAATGTAGCTGCCAATGTAGCTACATTTGGTCCTTCATCAGCTCCTGCCCTGATTTCTCTTGGACTATCTGCTCCTATATCTCTGTCATTCATCCAGGGCCAGCTTGTCCAAGTCAGGTCTCAAATTGTTATCCTTCAGAACTTGGAGGCTCAATACTCTGTTTGGTTAAGCATCCATTCTGGCCATATAGGGGGAGGTGATTCAAGTGTTGGTGCTGCTCTTGGTTCTGCTCCTGGTTCCACTACAGCTGCTACTACTGAAGCTGTGCCTGAAAGTTGAAGATGTGGTTCTATGTGGTTCTACTTTTGGTTGTAATTGGTGGTTGTCTGTACTGTTTGCACTATATACTTTTGGTCTATAATAATCTGCTTTATAAATTCTCTGCTCTGTGGATTTGTGCAAAACTTAATCTGGATATTGCTTGGTTGTTGATCTACTGCATATTTAGTTTATAGACTTTCATCTGATTGTCATATTCAGGGGGAGTTTTTGCTAACAAATGCAGATTATGAAGGACTTTGTTTGTGTTGAATATGTGACAACACTTGTCATATTATTTGACCAGAAAGGTTCAATAAAGCGGAGATTGTAAGGGTAAAATAGGCATGACCTATTTTAGTTTTGTATCTCCTTTCTTGGTCCTTAAGATTAGTCATTTTTGGAAACAAAATATATTATTATATTTTGGGTTTCTTGGTCCTAAATCTTAGGAGTTGTTTTTGGAAACAAAATCTATGTCAAAACCTTTCTAAATGTCGTGCCTTAGAGTCCTTGTCAATATGGTAAGAAAATCTAGTATCTAAGGTAGTTGATTATATTACTAATTCTAATCATTTTCCATATTGGAGTTTGTTTCTTTCTTTATGTGTATGTTTTCTTTTCATTATAAATAGAAGACATGGGCAACAGCTGAAAACATGCATTGATAGTGAGAGCAAAAAATTCAGAAGTAGAAAAATCAGAGTTCCTGAAGTAGTTTCAGTTCCAGAACGTGTTGCAGATTTTGATTGTAGCTTCAAATGTTATAAAATTCGGAACTACATTGAGTGCTGGTGCTGTTTGTCTTCCTAGCTGTTCTAGGAAGTTGATTTTTTTCTTCCCACGTTTTCTTTACTTGTTTTTCTATGGGTTTTGCTCTCCAAGACTTGTTGTCTTGTGAGATATTACTTTTGGTGATTTCATATAACCTTTTGTAAAACAAATCATATTATTTAGTAAAATCTTTTTGGTCACAAGGCTAGATCTACATGCATAGGCCTGTAGGCTGTTTAGTATTTGTTTGTGCTTGATTTGTGCTTCAGTTGTTGAGTCTTCCGCTGTTTTATCTTTTCTGATTATTGTGACTTCCACTGTAGCTTCATCAGAAGCTACATTATGGCAGTTTTTGTGAATCATAAAAGAGATTAACAATCTAATTATAATAATGTCCAAAAGCTATATTAATATTACAAAAAATATATACATCTCATATTATAAATAACTAATATATATATATATATATATATATATATATATATATATATATATATATATATAAAGTTGGTGAGGAGCACTATGGTTGTGCCACCTCACTCAACTTTTGATATTGTTGAATCATCAAGCCTCCACATCTCTTAACTTGAGACTATTCATTTTTAGCTATTAGCTAAAAAATAATAGTTAATAATATTTTGATATTTTGATATTAATCATTTACTATTAATATTTTCTATTGTTAATAATAGTGGAAATTTTATATAAAAAGATTTTTACTACCAACATCATTTTTTTACAAATGTGGGATAATATTATTAGATTGGCATTGGGTGAGTACTTTATTTTAATGACTCACTTCTAACATCATACTTTAAGCATTTATATCTTTTTCATCCAAAACTTGATTTGGAAAATAAATATATCATTTTGATTGCCCTAATCGAGTATAACACATTTGCATAATTACATTTGTCAACAAACAAATGACACGTCAAGAAATTCGTGCCTCAAGTTGAACAATTTATTTCACTAAAAATACTAATTTTTCAATAAGTATTAAGTGAGTACTTTAATGATTTCTAAAATCAACATTAATTTTATAACCAACGTAAGATGCATCTCTACTATAATTACCAATAAAAGTGATTTAACAAACATTAGTTGAAAATTGATGTTGGTTTAAAAACTATTTAGATAAATGACTTTTATTAAACTAACAAAAGAAGATATATGTTCACAATTGTTATAAGTTGATGTTGGCTTTAAAAGTTGTTAGGCAAAATTTTACCACTAAAAATGATTTATTCTTCATTTGTTACAAATAATTATTTTAGTTTAAAAGTTTTTAAATAATTTTTTTACTAACAATAGAAGATATGTATCTCACATTAGATAGAAAATAATGTTGGCTTCAAAAGTCTTAAGTTAAAATATTTGTACTATTATTATTAATAGAATAAATGTATTTCATATTTGTTAGAAAATGATGTTGATTTCAAAAGTTTTAAGATAAAAGACTTTTAATGACTTTTAAAACTAACATTAATTTATAATCAATATAAAAACATTACCTCTAAGGGTAATATTAGTAGAGATGTATTTCATATTGATTATAAATTGATGTTGAATTTAAAATTCTTTTGATTAAAAACTTCTACTTGTCACCATAGAAAAAATGTATCTTAGATTGTTTAGAAAAAAAATGTTAGTTTTGAAAGTATCATATAAAAGACTTCTACTCTTATTACTAATGAAAGAGATGTATATCACATTATTTAAAAAGAAAATTTGATTTAAAAGTCTTTAAACTAAAGATTTTCACATTTACAATAGATGTATGTCACATTGGTTACAAAATATTTTACTATTATTAGCAATAGAAAAGTTGTATCCTACATTGATTAGAAATTGATGTTGGTTTAAACAAATACTATTATTAATTACCAATAGAAGAGATGTATCATACGTTGGTTAGAAAATAATGTTGGTTTTCAAAGTCTTTTGGTACACGACGTCTATCATTATTACCAATAAAAGATGTATATCTCACATTCGATAGAAAATGATGTTAATTTTAAATTATTTTAGATTAGATAAAATACTTTTACTATTATTAGCAATAGAAGAGATCTATCACACATTTGCTATAAATTAATTTTGGTTTTAAATTATTATTATTACCAATAAAAAAGATACATCCTACATTGGTTAAAAGTGATTTTGATTTTAAAAGTCTTTAGATAAAAAAAAAACCTATACTTTTTTTATCAATAGAAGAGAAGAGAAGAGAAAAAATGTTTCCTATTATAAAAAAAGAGATGTTGGTTTAAGATTTTTTAAGATAAAAAACTTTTACAATTATTACTAAATGATGAGATGTATTCCATATTGGTTAGAGAGTGGTGTATGTATTAAAAGTCATTTTATAAAAGACTTATTACCAATAGAAAAGATATATTTCACATTAGTTAGGAATGTGATATTGGTTTAAAATGTTAATTTATATATAATGCATCTCACATTGGTTACAAAGAGATATATCTTACATTATTTAGAAATAGATATTTATTATAAAAAGTATTAGATAAAAGAATTTTTATGTCATTATCAATAGAAAAGATTTATCACATCACCCAACTTTTGATATTGTTGAATTCTCAAGTCTCCACATCACTTGACTTGAAACTTTTCATTTTCTAGCTTAGCTAAAAATAATAGTTAATATGATATTGTAATATTAATCATTTACTATTAATCTCTTCTATTGTTAATAATAGTGGAAATCTTATATAGAAAGACTTTTATTACCAACATCATTCCTTAACCAATATGAGATAATATTATTATATATATTGGCATTGTGTAAGTACTTTAATTACTCTAATGATTCACTTTTAACATCATACTTTAAGTTTTGATATCTTATTCATCCAAAACTCGATTTGTACAAATAAAAATATCATTTTGATGTTTTCACCGAGTAGAACACATTTGCACAATTACCTTTGCCAACAAGTAAATGTCACATAAAGAAATTCATGTCTCAAGTTGCACAATTTCTTTCACTAAGTGATCGCTCAGCGTTTTGGCTGGGCGATCGCTCAGTAAAATATTCTTCGAAGCGTGCCTACTGGATTTTGCGCAGTCGCCCAGCGTTTGAGCAGAGCGACCGCTCAACCCCATTTTTTGATGTGTTGTTGCTTAGTCAGTTTTTTAAACTTTTAAGGGTTTTGAGATTTCTATTGTACACATATAAATAGTTGTCCCTAGAACGGTTTCAAGTGAGTGTCTAATAAAATTTTGATAGTCCGTTGGCCCCAATCTCTCTCTCTTCTTTGTGATTGATTCTATTATACTCTATTAAATTGTTTACTAGTCTTCCGCTGTGCATAACAAGGTGAGTACTTTAATGATTTCTAAAATCAACATTAATTTATAACCAATGTTAGATAGATCTCTACTATAATTACCAATAAAAGTGATATAACAAACATTGATTAAAAATTGATCTAGGTTTAAAAAATATTTAGATAAATGACTTTTACTAAACTAACAAAAAGAAGATATATTTTCACATTTGTTAGAAGTTGATGTTGACTTTAAAAGTCTTTCAATAAAATCTTACCAATAACAATGATTTATTGCTCATTGGTTACAAATAATTATTTTAGTTTAAAAGTTGGTAGATAAAATTATTTTACTAACAATAGAATAGATGTATCTCATATTACATAGAAAATAATGTTGATTTCAAAAGTTTTAAGATAAAAGACTTCTACTATTATTAATAATAAAATAGATGTATCTCTCATTCGTTAGAAAATGATGTTGGTTTCAAAAGTTTTAAGATAAAAGACTTTTACTATTATTATTAATATAATAAATGTATTTTTCAAAAGTGTTAAAATAGAAGAATTTTACTATTATTATTATGTATTTTACGTTGGTTAGAAGATTTCCACTATTATTACCAATATATATATATATATATATATATATATATATATATATATATATATATATATATATATATATATATTAGAAAATGATGTTGGTTTTATATTTCAATATTTAAATCATAACGCCTAAGAGTTTAAAAATTATACTACTACTATTATCAAAAATATAAATATATCTCACATTTAAAAATTATAGTGATATTATTACTAAAAAACCCGTACAAAACACGAGCTCTATAACTAGTAAATAAAATATGAGAGAGGTAGCGGTGTCGCCTCAACCAAACACTTGCTTAATTAAACCTTTTCCTTTTGATTGTAAGCTTTTGGCTTTTCTTATTTACTTTTATGTTCAAATTTAAAAAGTCTAATTATTAACATGATAATTTTACTATTAAAAATAATCATAATTATAAAAATACTTAAAGTATGTTTAAATATCTCAATTCCATAGCTTAGAATTGAAATTAGGGTCTTTAAAACTAATTCCATCGTTTGACAACACATTTAAAATTTTGAATTAGAATTAAGTTGGAATATCAAATGTCTTAATTCCATAAAACTAATTCTATACAAAATTCTAAGAATTTAAATTCTAAATTTTGGTCAAACTAGATACTTGATATACAAATGAATTTTTATTTTAACTATAATGTAGAATTACAATTGAATTCCACACATTACCCAAACTATGAAATTAATATAATTTTAAAAGCAAATTCCAAGTTATTTAAATTCCATATAATTCTAATATTTATTGAATTCAAAATCAATGTATCCAAACGGATTAAGCACAAACAATGTGTTTACAATACAAAATTAAGGATAAAAATGAAATATTATAAAAATTATAAACATAATTTTTTTTAAACAAACTATTCAAATAAAATATCTCAAAATAATATAATACTATTTGAATTTTTACCATAGACATTGGGAGTATTCACGAATAGTTAGCCTAGGTTTATAAATAGTGGTGATCACCTCTCACTCTTTCTTTCAAAACTAAGTATTTTAATTTTTTTGATTTTAAATTTAAAAATTAAAAATATTTTCTTAATCTATTATATTACTAATAAATTTTTATTATTATCATACTTAAATGTGCACCTGCAATGCATAGGCGCTAAAGGCTTAAACGTATATGCGCTACTAAAATAAACAAAATGTTCACATTTTAGATCATATTTTTAAATACTCAATTTTTTGAAATAAATTAGTATTTCCTTCGGTTCTAATTGATCGTCCACTTTGACCCAATATTTCGTTTAAGAAAAAATAATTGATTTCTATTATAAATATTAGTGTAATGTATAATTTATTATAGAGTAGGTCTCTTGTAAAACCGTCTTACGGATCTTAATTCGTAAAACAGAGCTATTTTCTCTCATAGCTCAACCCACCAACACACGGTGGATCAGGTTAAGGGAATTTGTTTACAAAAAATATCTGTAAGACCGTCTCACACAAGTTTTTGTCTTTCTTATAATGTCCTTGTATGTGTGGATATAATTAAGAGTAGGTCTTTTGTAGGAAGATCTTATGGATCTTCATCGGTAATACAAACATATCTATGTTAAATGAATCAAAATTAAAAAATCTCAACGCAACCCCTAAGCTTTTAGAAATTACAACGCCACCCTCACACTTATAATCGAAGAGTGCCACTTTTAGTATTATAAATATCACTTTGTAGAATAAAATGTATCATTTTTTACCCTAAAAGTACTTTTTGCATCTTCAATGAAGATTATCACATTTTTTTCATTTAATTTTTTCACTTTTAACCTTAATTATGTCACTTTTGTTTTTAAAAGTGTCACTTTATATCATGAATGCAAACCGTCATCTTTGACATTAAAGTGTTACTTTTTAACATTAAATGTGTTATTTTTGTCTTTAAAAATGTCACTTTGCAAATAGGGATGTAAACAAATATAATATTATAATATTCGATTCATATTCGTGAAATTATCTAAATATTTGTATTCGTATTCGTTTATTATTCGAATATTAAAATTGATTTGTATTAGATTCGAAATTAATATTCTAATTATTCGATTCAAGATTTATTTATATTTTTTTACAAAATCTATTTATCAAATAATAATTTGAGTATTCGATTCGATACTATTTATATTTTCTATTTGAGTATTTGATTGGAGAATTTAATTTGGGTATTCGAAGAATGGGCTGTGATTGTGAGGTTGATCTGTTTATGAACGAAGAAAGGATAGATAATCGATTAAGGGAGACTGACTTTGCCTTATATACCAATGAAATGCCACCTAATTACACAAAAGTTCTTTCTAATTTCTATACCTCTTGCTTCTGCTTCCTTGCTCACTTTTGCTATTACCTCAACTTCCACCAGCTCACTTAGAATTAAGATCAATAATGGGCCGAAAGGCTTTACGTAGGCCTGTAAATTACAATACAAAACCCATTAACTCACATTATCGGACCAAATTCGATTAGTTAATTTTTTTGTGGGTCAAAATAGGTTATTTATTTCAACCCTAAAAAAATTAACAAGTTACTAATGTCAAATCCAAACATCAGGTTGCTATCAAATCCAAACATCAAATTACTTATGTCAAACCCAGACATCAGGTTCCTAGAATGAATTAAAGATTTTCTGATGCCTAATCTAAGCATCTGCATTTTAAATTAAAGTGGATTAAACAATTTTTATAACTCTTTCAAAAACCAAAACAAATCTAATAGAGAATTTGGACATTTTCTATAAAAGTATGTGTAAAATTTTCGATGCAAGGAACCAATTTGATTAATTCAACCAGAAACAAGTAGATCAATTTTTATCTCTAGTAACACCACCAATAGCAAAAATTTCTCTATCAAGTTGAGATTATATAGCAAAACTCGGATAAGAAAAAAGATATAAATCCCCAAAAGCAAATAAATGAACAAATTTGAATAAGTTTAAGATCTAACCGTTATTGTATCGTAGTTTGGCTCCACAGCAAAATCATAGGGCAAACACTGGTTCAGTAGTCCTACCTCCCCAAATATTTGCATTGGGGTGTTACCAATATCTTTCCCTGTCGGAGATTACAGCGGGAGAGACGGAAGTAGTCAGATATAGAGAGAGAGACCGTTTCCTTCCTATGACTTCAATTCTTAGTTGGACGGAGAGAGAGAGAGAGAGAGAGAGTCTTGACAAATGATTAGCTCACTGAAGCTGCAGGTTTCCAATCCTGCGATAAAGCAACATTGCGGCCACGAATTTGCCACCTCTCACCGCCGTACACCACACCTCCGGTTACCTAATCGGCGATTCGTTACCAATTTGAATTAGTTTGAAATCTAGCCGTTACTGTATCGTAGCTTGGCTCTATAGCAAAATACTAGAGAAAACACTGGTTCAGTAGTCCTACCTCCATTGATACACACCAGTGGCCAAACCAGATCCTAGGCCTCCTGCCTCCAGGCCCCGTCATTGGTACAACCGAAGAGACTTTTAGTCGCTATGGCAGTTTTTTTTTATAATTAAAGTGGATTAATGGATAGTGACGTACTTTTGTCTCAAAATTACACCTAAAAGATATGTACAAAAAATAGCTAAATTACACCTAAAAGATATGTACAAAAAATAACTAGATTCATTTAAAAACATATTTTAAAAGATGTATCGGTTTGTAATTTATCCTTATTTTTTTGTTATATAAATGTAAGTTTTTTGGTGAAAATTTGTAGATTGAAACGGGTCGATTCGTTCGGACACATCACCATTTTTGACGCGATCGTTTCGACCTAACCCATTTTGACCTGTTTAATTTTAGGTTATAACGAATCACGATATATTTTAATCAGTTACCAGTTTCGATTCAACATATACCCGATTCAACCCATCCAATCACCAACTCAGGTCAAGACCTATATACTAGTAGTGGCGAGAGAGAGAGAGAGAGAGAGAGCCTTCGCTTACCTGCTTCACCGTGCCCTCCTATATCCCCTTTCTTTCAGTTACATCCAGTCTCAATTCTGCTTCCAACTACCGATGGGAGAAGGCTTCTTGGTTACAAAAAGGGGTAGCTAGGATCTAGCTGATGGGCAAAAGAAAAGAGAGAGAGAAATCAAACATACCTTGAGGCTTGAGCGTACACCCAAAGGATTTCTCGGTGCCGTGACTCAGGAACATACGAACAAGAAGGAAGAGGTTGCCGAGGGTTTGGTTTGGGAAAGTTATTTCTTACACAAAAATTGGAACATAAATATATATTTTAATCGAATAATATTTGTGAATATTTGAATAGAATACCATCACACTTGTATTTGTATTAGAATTTGAATACGAATATTGTATCGAATTTGAATAGCAAATCGAATAAAAAAATCGATTTGTTTACGATTTTACTTTGCATTATAAATATAAACCGTTATTGTTGACTTTAAAATGTCACTTATTAGTTTTAAAAATATTACTTTTTGGCAATAAAATGTCACTTTTGGCCTTGTAAATGTTGTCACTATGCATTTTAATAAAAATTGTCACAATTTTTTTACTTAAAAGTATCACTTTTATCTTTAAAAGATATCTCTTTTATCCTTAAATGTGTCATTTTTTATCACAGTGCCATTTTGCATTAAAAATAGAGCTGATCTCCTGTAAGACCGTCTTACGGATATTAATTCGTAAGACGGAACCTCACTCTCTCACAGCTTAACCCGCCAACACACGGTGGGTTGGATGAAGATGATCCGTCTTACAAAAAAATATCTGTAAGACCGTCTTACTTAACTTTTTACCCTAAAAATAAAACCAATCAAAGTTTTAAATTGATTTAAGATTAAAATACAAAATCTGAATACTTGGGAACTTTGACATCCACGTTTGGAAACATGGAGGACATCAGAGAAATTTCGAAGGCAACTTCATTAATGCGATGACACACTGTGTACGTGTCATGTCATATCACGAAAGAAGCGGACGCGACTGCTGTTTTCAGGTGACTCGTGCCTCCCTTCAATCCAGCTTGCCAGCCCAATTTTTAGCATTTTTTCCTTACTAATTTTGATACTCCATCCGTCCCTAAATAATCGTCCTAGTTGACTCGGCGTATAGTTTAAGAAAAAACAATTGATTTGATTATTTATATTGGTTAAATGTGTAGTTTCCTTTAAAGCTCATGTGTATATGGCCCATAATTAAAGTAGAGTGAAAAAGTAAGGGTAAAGTGGTAAAAGTGATGTTCTAAAAAGGTAAGTTTTAAAGTGGACAATTATTTTGGGACGGACGAAAAAGGAAAGGAGGACTAAAGGTGGCAATTAGTGATATCGTGTCGTGTTCGTGCCTCATTATCGTGTTTTCATATTATTTATATTATTTGATCATAAATATAGTAATAAATATTATTTTGAACATATTAACAATTTCGTGTCTTTCATATCGTGTTTCGTGTTGTGTCGTGTCGTGTCGTGCTGGGCTTATCGTGTCATTTGTCTCTATAATCGTATTTTATAATCGTGTCGTGTTCGTGCTATCGTGTCGTGTAAGTCATTGTCACCCTAAGGAGGGCGATAATTTAGGGACGGAGGGAGTATGTTTTTTTGTTGGTAACTTACGGTCTTCTTCGTTGTGTTACTCTTCCAGTAGACTCATTTTCTCTTTTTTTTGGTTTCGTCTTACAGATTTTCAATATTACACAAGTTTTTACTTGTAATTAAAAAAGAGAAAAATAAGTATAAAGTGATAAAAGTTTTTTTTTTAAATAATATTTTGAAAGAGTGCAAGTAAGACGAAAACTAAAAGGAGAATAATTATTTGAGAATGAAGGGAAGTACAAAATGTACGTCAAGAAACCAACTTTAAGATATATTGGGTATCGAAACATAGGTACAATTTTCTCTTTAAATTTACAATGATGAAAAGTTGAAAACCATAAATGTGGCAGTCGTTCCTATTCCATGAGACTCGTGGGTATAATCTGCATATAGATAACTTGAGCTTTATTCACAAATTTTAATGCTAATAAGATGAATGTCAAGATTTTTGATTTTTTTTAAATGTTAAGGAATGTTCAAATTTCAAACTATATACCCATTACTATCAATCAAGATTGTGATAGGAGCCTAGCTAATAGGGGTGTCATTGGTTCCGTTTGGTTTGGTTTAGGTTAAAATCATAAACCAAAATGTATCTAATTGATTTCAAAAAATTTCAATTCGAATCTAACCGAACCAAAAAAGGATTGGAACTGAACCGAACCGAACCACTTGATTCGGTTTGATTTTGTAGTTTATGTAAATTGTTTTTAATCAACTTAACCACCATTAAGAATAAAAATAAAAATAAGATTTTAATCTAGAATTAACATCAAAATTAAATAGTAACCTAGTAAAATAAAATTATCATAAAGATTACAATACTAGTTCCAAAATAAACACAAACAATTAAAGAAATAATATTCTTCTAACAATCAAGATTTTGTTTGTTTAATGTGTGTATATATATTGACTAAATCAAGATGATCTAAAAGTTTAAAATAGTTAACAAATGATATATACTATACATTATATAATAAATAATATATAGGTTGGTTTGGTTCGATTTAATACAAAAAACTGTGAATCGAACTGAACCAAGCGGTTTTCCAATTGTTGTAACTGAAACCGAACAGTTTTTGACCAAATCGAACCAAACCGACCAATTTAGTTTGGTTCGATTCGGTTCCGTGGTTCTGAATTACGCCCCCACTAGCTAATCATATAAAATTGTTAATAACTTTAACTAAAATTCCTAACTTAGTAATTAACTAGCTAATTATGCATGGAATGTATTATAAGCATATTGTCCCTCCGTTTCGGGTAAAAAAAAGTCTCCGTTTGAAAGTTAATTTTTTTAATACAATGATATTTTTAATAGTCTATTAGTAATAAAATAACACTTTTATATTTTAATTTTTAAAAGTATATACTTTAAATGAAATATCACAAAATAGAATATCATAACGTGTAAAACAAGATCTCAAGTATAAAACAAGATCTCAAGTTTAGTCACAACGTGTCGAGAATATCATAAAAGTTATTGGGTCTAATTTGAATTTTGTGTAATAAATACAAGGATAATATAATTTTTTGGTCCTTAAACTATCCACAAACTATGTGTTTGGTCCCGTAACTTTTTTTGAAATATATTTGGTCCTTACACTCAATTTTTGTTAAGAGATTCGCCCCTCATAGAGTTACCGTCAATTTTGCCGTCAAATTTTTTGTGAAATTTCAAGTTTGTCCTTGGTAATGTTAATTGTTCAAAATAAAATAAAAAAAGAAAAAAGAAAAAGGGAAAAGCAATGACTAATGAAGGCTTATTTGACTTTCATTGGTAAACCCACAATTTAAGATTGTACAAATAACCTGTTCAGATCTTGCCAAGTAGTCTCCTCCCATCCTATACCATTATACTTGGTCAAACAATTCAAATGGAGAGAGAGACAGAGAAGCTGATGAGCTTGGCCGTCTACAAATTCAAATTTTACTCATATATTGTTTCTCATCACAGTCGGAGGCTGATGAGCTTGGCCGGAGACAAGGAAGCTATAGATCTAGAGTGATGGAGAGAGAGACTCGCTTAGATCTGGAACAGAGCGAACGTCGTAAAGGGAAAGAATGGCCGGAAGTCGATGGAAGAGGTGGACTTGGCTGGAAGGACGACCGGCGACGCTAGCAGGGTCTTTGGTCGGAGATGGGGCGAGCGAGACCGGAGAATAAGAGATAGGAGGCCATGGTTGGAAATTGAGTGTTGGGAGAGAGAGATAACAGATTGATATGGGTTTTGGAATTACCATAGCCCTGCGCAAGGAAAGGAAGAAGTGACTTTCAGAGTTCTGCTTCGACCATAGCTGCAAGTCTGCTCGGGCTCGGTTGGAAGATCTACAGTTGGCAGATAGAAGATTCTTGCTTCCACCTTAGCAGCATTCCTTTGCTATTCCACCTCGAAGTTGACGCTTTATATGTAGATCTTGGCCCATACCATTTCGGATCGATCAGTTACCGGCTCTCTTCCTTTATCTCAGTCTACCATCCAACCATCTTCGATCTGTCGCTCGATTTCTCAGTCCGCCATCGTGTATTTATGTCGATCGGTCTCGAACTTTCTCTCTCCCCAATATCATTCGGCCAGTCCACCGTCACCGCCATCGGTTCGCCATCGTGTATTTCTGGAGTATTTCTTTTTTGGAAGATAAACAAAAACAAAAATCAAGGGTGACATTGTTCTACCGTGGTTTGTCAGGATATTGAATAGATTGGGACCAAATTTAGGGTTTCATAAGATGCCCAAAGACGTAAGGGCAAATTTGAGATTTTAAAAAAATTTAACGTCAAAACTAACGGTAACTTCGTGAGGGAGGAATCTCTTAACAAAAACCTAATTTAAGGACCAAACACATTACAAAAAAAATACAGGGATCAAGCGCATAAAATTGGTATAGTTCAGGGACCAAAAAATTATATTATCCTAAATACAACATCAACCTAAGAGCTTTGTTTTGAAAGAATAACTATCTTTACACCCGTACGTTAAACATATGACATATATTTTTTTCAATCAAATTATACATAAATAAAATAAAGTGAAAAAATAAAATTAAAAGAATAAATTAAATAGAACTGTTTATATATATATATATATATATATATATATATATATATATATATATATATATATATATATATACCGAATATCATGATTAAAAACTTTAACGATAATAAATAAAATAAACAAATAATTGTAACGTAAAGATTGTGAGTTCGATATACATAAACTGAAATTATTATAACGCATCGATTAAAAAAAGTAAAATTATTGATAGAGAATACAATAAATAAATAAAATCTTTTATAAATTTTAGAATACTTTTTTAAATACAATATTTGTCATTAAATATGTGTGATTACTATTACTATCACTATGATCAAATATGTACAATTATTACTACTATCACCATCACATAACAAAATGCATGTAATCTATTTAAATCAATATTAATATAGTTTTTTTTTAATCTTTTAGTTAGTGTGTTATGAAAATTAAATACATAATTAAAATGTAAGGATAAAAATATAAGTGAATTTAATTATTGCTTATTACATAAATGAAAAATCTATATATTTTAGAATACATCTTTAAGCGAATATATATTTGTTAGATAATAAAAATTACACAACAAATTCAAATGACGATAAACCAAAGAAAAATGACTCAATTACATACTTCCTACAGTCATCCCTCCCTAGAAATGACCAAAATGTCCTCAACTCAAAAACCTTTCATTAATAGTGTCACCCAAATGAGATGACACTGATAATATGTGTACTTAATTATTACAACTATATATACAAATATTTAAGTTCAATTCAATAAACAATAAAATAGACATTTAGACTATGATTGCTCTCAATTCATTATACATCTCACATAGTATGATATACTCGACTACTCGTCCATTTACATAATCACACCCCTCTAGAATCACTATACATGTTCCCAGAGCAATTAAACTACGCTTTACTTGCCCATATTCATCTTCACTTTTCTACAATGTCAATGAGCGAAAATGAAATATGGTAATGATGATGTTGTCACCTCTCACCAGGACCATGTTGATCTTTAAAAATCCACTCATCCAACATGCTATAACTGATACTACTACTTTTGCCAGTGAAATTACTTGGTTATAGGCAACAAAAGTAGTCACAGAGCATTTATATTCAATGAGGAAACATATTTATGGCTTAGTAAACAATGTTTGTTGAGTATCAAATTAGACATGTCAGACTTTAAAGATCCATAGTTGTTCATCAAATTATATTTCACTGTGTACTTGTTCTTTAGCTCCTATTGATAGAATTTGTCTTGACAAAACTCACAAATAAATTAATATTGGTAAATTAATATCAATATAGGAAGATCTTATAGTATAATGAGTTTTTAGATTGTTATTCTTGGTTCCCTTGCATATTGGTAAAAAGAGAAAATGCATTTCCTCTTAGATTGATGGTATTTAATTTCTTAATAGCTTCGTATGTTTTTTTATTTACTTATCAATACTTGCATATGTGTTCATATGTAAATATAATCCTTATTTTGTAAGTAGTTAAGGTGGATATCTAACAATCTTGAGATAAGCAAATTACATTTGTCATTATATATATCTTCCTATTTTTGGCAAGTGCATTTTGAAGGGATCTTGCTATATTTGGATGTGCTAATCACTTTTGTTATTATATCATTGAATTGTCAATATAATTGACATGCTGAGATCCGAAGTATACTTCAGTTTTTCACGATTTGAGAGAAATTTTGGATTCGTTATTCATATTCATGACTCCAGAATTAGATTCTCTATTTTATTTGTATATAGATAGTTAAGAATTAAGTTCAGGGACAAGGAGAATCTATTCATCATATGATCTAATCGAACTGGAAAAAGAACGGTAATCCGCATTACTTTATTAAATTTCCCTATTACTATGAAATGAAATTCATTTCCTCCTAGTTTTTATGCTAAAAATGGCATAGCGAAGACATCAACTTTTAGTGGCTAAATATAGAAATTGGTCCAGAAATGAGAACAAAAATAAGAGAACTATTTTGTCTCAATATGCATCAACCGATTTGGCTATCTACGACAACGGTAAAGAAACTTGGAAGGACTCGGTCAACAAACTGAGCAATCATGGCTGTATACTCGGAAAAGACATGTTTGATACCGACAAACGAGTCTTTAAACAGATGCCTTTTGGGGATGATAAGTATGACGTGGTTTTGTATGTAGAAAATTCTTCTGACGCATCTAAAAGATTTTATTTCCAAAATCAAGCCGAGGAGAAAGAGCGGAATCTCCATGACTCTGCCCTGATAAGGATCGCTACTTTGAAGGGACAATTTGGCGTTGCGGGTCTAAACGAGAAAATGAAACAAGACGTTTGCAGCCAATTAACCTTCTAAATTTTTGATTGTGCATTTTATTGGGCGGCGGCCGGCGAGCCAGCAAAATGGATCGAGCATCGAATCCAGTCACTCCTAGACGTTCTTGAAAAAAAGGAAAAATTAATTGGAACTCTACTCTGTCGGCCCGGTACATAATACCGGGCCCTTTGAGACCGTAATCTAGTTAATTAGAGTAAGAATACATTTGATTGGAAGGAAATTAGGAATTGAACCATTTGCAAAATAAACGTATTCGTTCTCGAGTGGATCTTGTAAAAGATCTATTCGCATTAGCCTTAGAATTTGGTAACTTGCACTCCATTAACAATTCTTTTTTCACTGACTGATTAGTACCTACTATTGGATTTGAACCAATGACTGCCGCCGTATGAAAGCAATACTCTACCACTGGGTTAAGTAGGTCATTTTTCATTATTCCCAATAGAAGAAAACATATAGGAATATTAACCCTTGCTCTGAACTAATCCCCCGAAGAGCGGGAGACGTAGAATAGTCAGAGTATAGTCTTTTCCAATGCAAT
>JABEVN020000020.1:0-150000 GCA_013146195.2 Codonopsis lanceolata | reverse complement strand
ATCAGCTATCCCAAGATCTTTCATGTCGAACCTGTAGGCCAACATTTTCTTGGTGTCCTTGATCATGTTGTCGTTACTGCCGATGATGAGCATGTCATCTACGTAGAGGCAGATAATGACGTAACCATATTGTGTATTTTTGGCGTACACACATTTGTCACATTCGTTGATCTTGAACCCATTTGCAAGTACTACGTCATCAAAACGTTTATGCCATTGTCTTGGTGCTTGCTTTAATCCATACAACGATTTGACCAATCGGCATACTTTCTTTTCGTTGCCCAGAGCTATGAATCCTTCGGGTTGATTCATATAGATTTCTTCTTCGAGTCTCCCATTTAGAAAAGCAGTCTTAACATCCATTTGATGTATGTTAAGACCGTGCAGAGCTGCAAAAGCAATTATTAGTCGAATCGACGTAATTCGGGTTACAGGGGCATACGTGTCAAAATAATCAACACCTTCTTTTTGATTAAACCCTTTTGTGACTAATCGTGCTTTATACTTATCAATGGAACCATCGGGTTTTAATTTTCGTTTGAAAATCCATTTACAGCCCAATGGTTTACACCCCTTGGGAAGATCAATTAATTCCCAATTGTGGTTTTGCATAATGGAAGATATTTCGCCATTAATGGCTTCTTTCCATTGAGGAGAATCGGGAGTAGACATTACTTCTTTGAGCGTGCGAGGTTCATTGTCCACTATAAATGTGGTCACAAAGTCGGGTCCGAAGGTTTTAGTTATTTTTGCCCGTTTGCTCCTTCTTGGTTCATCATCCGGTGTAGTTTAATGGTCATCTTGGACGATGTCTATGGGACCAATGTCCGTGGGGGCCTCGTTCTCATTTTCGCTTGTATTCCAAGGAAATGAGCGTTTGCCATTAGCATTATGATTATTTTTTAATGGAAATATGTTTTCAAAAAATGTGACATTTTTTTATTCTAGTATTGTATTTACTTTAATATTTGGATTGTCAGACTTGTGCACTAAGAACCTATAGGCACTATTCTGAGCTGCATATCATATGAAGATACAATCCACGGTTTTTGGACCGATTTTTACCTTTTTAGGTAATGGTGCTGCCACTTTAGCCAGACACCCCCACACTTTGATGAATTTGTAGGAAGGTTTTCAACCGTTCCATAATTCATAAGGAGTTTGCTCCAATTTCTTGTGTGGTAGCTTGTTGAGCAAGTAATTTGCTGTGAGCACTGCCTCCCCCCACATTTCATCGGGTAGACCTGATTGAATTAGTAATGAATTCATCATTTCTTTGAGTGTACGATTTTTCCTTTCCGCAATCCCATTGGATTGTGGAGTATAAGGAGGAGTAACTTGATGAATTATTCCATGTGTTGCACAAAAGTCTTTAAAAGGATGTACGTACTCACCTCCTCGATCAGATTTGAGAATTTTTATCTTTTTCTCACGTTGATTTTCTACTTCGTTTTTGTACATTTTAAATGTCTCAAACACTTCATCTTTACTATTTAGCAAGTAAAGATGACAATAACGTGTGCTATCATCAATAAAAGTGATGAAATAAGTTTTTCCGCCACATGACTCTATGGATTTAAAATCACATAGGTCGCTATGAACTAGCTCTAAGTGGTCGAGTGTCACGTTGTATTGTTTGAAAGGAGGTTCTTGTTTGTTTAGCCTCAACGCATATTTGACATTTTTCCATAGTGTTGATTCGTGCTTTTGGAATTAATTCAATTTGCATTAATCGTCGTATAGATTCATGGTTAACATGACCTAGTCTAAGATGCCAAATATTAGAGTGCTCAAGCAAGTAAGAAGAAGAAGTAGTTGCTGTATTATTAATACTACTACTGTTGGGTGGGGTTACCACCATTACATTACACTTGAACAAGCCCTCATTGAGGTAATCCTTGCCCATAAAAACTCCACTCTTAGTAAATACAAATTTATCGGACTCGAAAGCCAACTTGAACCCATGCTTTATTAAAAGGGAGCCGGAGATTAGGTTTTTCCTAATATCCGGGACATGGAGGACATTGGTGAGCACCAATTCTCGTCCGCTAGTCATCTTCAATTTCACTTGCCCTTTTCCTTCCACTCCAGAGGTGGAGGAGTTGCCCATGAATAACTTCTCGCCGGACGTCACTTTTGAATAAGATGAGAACATCTTTGCATCGCCGCATTTGTGACGTGTGGCCCCGGTGTCCACATACCATTCACGACCCGTGCCGACCATGTTTGTCTTGGAAACCACGCAGATCATGCTGATGTCTTCATCAACCACGTTGGCTTCTCGGCGGACTCGCTTCTTTCCTCGGCACTCCGCAGCTTTATGACCTTTTTTTTATCGCAATTGAGGCATTTCCCTTTGAACTTATACTGCTTCCTTTGTGTAGACGTCCCTTCACTGGAGCTTTTACGCTTCCCGTTCTTGGAGTCTTGCTCGACCACATGTGCCCCTTCTATGGGGCGAAGCTGCTTCTTATCGGCGACTCGGTTATTTTGCTCAATCCTTAGCCTTAGAATCAAATCCTGCAATGACATGTTTTTACGATTATGCTTGAGATAGTTTTTAAAGTCCTTCCACGCGGGAGGTAGCTTATCGATCATTGCCGCAACCTGGAATGCTTCCGAAATTATCATCCCTTCGGCTGTTATTCTCATGCAAGATTAGTTGGAGTTGTTGAACCTGTGTCATTACACTTTTGGAATCATTCATAAAAAAAATTCTAAAAACCTAGCAACTACGATTTTCTTCGAGTCGGCATCTTCAGTTTTGTATTTCTTTTCCAGTGATTCCAAAAGTTCTTTGGCTGTCTTAAATGGGCTGTATACATCGTATAACGAGTTATCCAGTCCATTTAAGATATAGTTCCTGCAAAGGAAGTCGAGTGTTTCCATGACTCGACAGCGACCACGGTGGTTCGTTCCGTTTCTCCTTCTTTCAAGATAGGGGCTGTTTCCTTCTGGCACTTTGATAGGTTCAATGTCGTTAGGTAGAAGAGCATCTTTTGCTGCCAGCGTTTGAATTCTGAGTCATCAAACTTTTCGGGCGTTCACCATGAGTGTGAACAGTGGCATGCATCATTTGAGTTTCTGCCATGGGCTGTTGTACATCAGCGGGTTCCTTTCCAGTGTTGGAGGTCATGCTGCACACAAAACATAATTAGTCTTATGCTAAGTTATATGAAACACTATTGTTTCTATACAATCAGCAACCAGATTTAATAGATTTTCCTGTGCAGTAAATGTTGTTTTATTTCTGTGAAACAAATTAAAACAATGTATAATTAATACAGATTAAACACTGTTATTAAAACAGTTAAGTATTAATCAATAATATGTTGTTTACAATTAATTAGTGAATACACTAAGTAATGCAAGGTAAGCATGTTATGAACTTTCCAGAAACAGGATGTTTAAACAGGCCTGTTTAGATTTTATGAAATCGACTACTAACCAAAAGGATTAGTTTTTTCAAGTTTTTAAATTGAACCGGTGTTTTTGATCAACTCAAAATAAATTGATCGTTGTTTTTGACTAAATGAAGTTTTTTGCATCGATTATAGTAATAAGCTTACAAACATCCTTATTAGTATTCCAAAACAGATTGTATCCACTTCCAGAAATAGGCTGGTATGCAGAGGTCTGAATATGTTAACACAAACAGATTAGTCCAGAGGTCTGAATCTGTTATCACAAACAGATTAGTGCAGAGGTCTGAATCTGTTAACACAAACAGATTAGTCTAGAGTGAATGGAAGACATAATCAGATTAAAGATGATGAAGAATATCTATACTCCTGCTGGAAACGAAAATATCAAGCCAAAATTTTTTGTCTTAAGATTGATTGTTAGCGGGGTGGCCTGATATGTTTCTTATTCCGACAGTGTGTGTGTGTGTGTGTACAGTATAGATTTAAGATCCTCGAGTCAATGAAGCTCTTCCATTAAGACAAAACTGGCACCGTATGCAGACTGAACGGATGATGCCAGTGAGTCTCCCAGGGTTTAGGATACTTTCGTGAATGAAGAAGCCAATCCTCTAAACTTTAGTCACCGGCGAATTGAACACAGTTGTTGTATCTCAGTTTTTGGGCAGAAGGCAGCGCAGAAAGTGGATAGTTTTTCCGTGCTAAAAAACGTGATTTCATGCAGTATTTATCTGGCAGTTGGGGATGGAATCATGGAAGTTGGCGTGTCCGAAAATGGACACAACCGTCTGTAACTGTCTAAAGCTGATGTACTGTTCTGTCTCAGATAAGGTTCAGTCAAGCAAGCACGGCCGACCAACCAGCCAAGCCGCAGGCGGCGCGCGTGTGTTTGGACCTGCACTTAGCTAGGTCTTCCCTCCTACACAAAAGTGTAATGGCCCAAGGGCCGAAAGTAAAGCCTCAAAACTCTTCTTTATAAAGTAGAGCTAGTTTCATCTTATTCCCAATGTGGGATTCCCACTTCTTTCCCTTACATGACTAGCTTATTCAAGTTAGTTGAAAACCAAGTTTCCAACCGTTATAGACACTTTTCCATACTTTGTATCTGGAGTACTTCATTTAATTTCCTCTGCAGTATTGGGCTTTGGCGGTATTCATCATGCACTTCTAGGACCCGAGACGCTTGAAGAATCTTTTTCCATTCTTCGGTTATGTATGGAAATATATATATATATATATATATATATATATATATATATATATATATATATATATATATATATATGAAATGTAATGAAACAAAATATTTCAATTTCCAATACCCTGTTAATTAAATGTCTAGTATAAAAACTAAGAAAAATGTAAGAAAACAAAATGTTTCAACTTTCAATTTATATTTGTGTTTACATTTATGGAAAACATTATGCAGGAAAATCACGGTATATATATATATATATATATATATATAATGTAACAAAACTAAATGTTTTAATTTTCAATGCACTGTTAATTAAATATTTAGTATAAAAACTAAAAAATATGTAATAAAACAAAATGTTTCAACTTCCAATGCATATTTGTGTTTACATTTATGGAAATCATTTAAGCAGAAAAATCACGGTTGTTGTTATATATATATATATATATATATATATATATATATATATATATATAGATTAATTTTTTCAAACTAAGTTTTTAATTGATCTACAGTCTAAAATTGTTTT
Organism: Codonopsis lanceolata; assembly: GCA_013146195.2. Classification (NCBI taxonomy): domain Eukaryota; kingdom Viridiplantae; phylum Streptophyta; class Magnoliopsida; order Asterales; family Campanulaceae; genus Codonopsis; species Codonopsis lanceolata. The sequence goes on along the minus strand of JABEVN020000020.1, from coordinate 144,851 downwards.
CATATGTGGCCTTTAAAACATGACACGTGACCAAATCTAAAAAAAATAAAGATATATTGTAATTGACATATGTCATATTCAAAGAACCGTTTGTGTTAAAAGGATTGTACACCATCGTTCTATACAATTTTTACTCTAATTTTTTTTTTCATGCTCACAATGTAGAATACTTGCATTTAACAGTCTAAATGACATTTAAACAATGTTTTTAAAATCGTTTTAAGCGACACCTAGGCAACTAGAAATCAAGTTAACCTGCCAAAAAATCACCTTGGTCAACGCATTTAGGCATGTTAAGTTTGTAATTTGTAAATGACTATTGTTATTTTGTTTTAAACTTGGAATAATATAGAATTGTTGGTTTTACTTTTAAATTTTAATTTTTAATGTGATCATTATTTTTAAATTATTTAGTAATAATCAATGTCAATATATTTGAAGATTTTAATATTTGTTAATTAATTTATAATACTAAGAAAAAATATATCGAAAATAATGTCGCTACGGGCAAAGGGAATGGGGACTCTAGCCTCTAGTCCTCCTATTTTTATAAAGTGTAAAGTTTTATCCTTTAATTTGTTGAAAATTAATTTTTAATTATAAAAGATGGTTAGATTAGGGCTGGCAAAAATACCGTTTTTCCCGACCCGTCCCAACGCCCGACCCGATCACGTCCCGACATTTTCGATCCCGATTTTGTCGGGATTTTTCCCGTCCCGACATATTTCGGGACGGTATTCGGGATAATTATCAATCCCGTCGGGATTCCCGACCCGTCCCAACTATCAATCCCGTTGGGATTCCCGAATCCTCGACTAATTTTTATATTTTATATTTTATTTTTTAAATATTGTGAGTGTTAGACAATGTTTATTTTTTGTTTGCTAAAATTACTTAATGATGTCTGTTAAATTTATTTTCATAATTAATATTGTGGTTTTTTTGTCTATCACTTTTCACTTTTAGTGTAGCTCTTCTCCTACGAGTGAGGAGTGCATTTTGTTCATAATGACATATTCAGCAATATTCACCATTAAGTAAATATTCAAGCATACTTTGTAAATATACAGTTTGAAATCTTAATTATGATGAAGACATTTTAAAAATATTTTAGTGTCAGAAAATATTGTTCATAAATATTATAGTCGGGATACGTGATTTTTATATCCCGAATCGGGATCGATTCGTCGTCCCGACACTTATCGAACGAGAATCGGGGAAGAAAATTGAAATCTCAAAATCTATCGAGACGGGATCGGGATGAAGGATATCGGGACGGGTTCCGTCCTGATTCAACCCCTTGGTTAGATATATTGATTTTGAAATAATTTCCTGTAAGAGGGATTGACTCTTAGAATCATGAAAGATTGAAAGGGGTAAGAGAGTAATGTTAGTTGGTGCTGGAAATGATGGGTACCACTGCATGCTTACTAAATACTTAAAAGAAATGGAATAAATTAAATTAAATTAAATTAAAATGGGTCGGCAACAGCTGGCCTCATAGACCAGTCCCACAACAACAACACAAACACACACTAATTTCCATTTAAGGAAAGATTCCTTTTAACTTATTTCTACTACCCTTTCCTAAAAGTCAAAAAAGTCCAGAACCATGTGATTTCGATTTGAGCGTACCTCAGATATTGATATTCGCGTGCATCTTAACCTCACGTGCGCAAGCCTGCCACTTGCAACAAAAAAAAAAAAAAGAAAAAAAAGAAAATCTTTATTTATTCAAGAATATCTTATATTCAATATTGACATTAATATTATAATATATTTTTTGTATTCACTCATAAATTTTTTTTCTGTAACATTTTTCATGTGTTTTTCAAACATCTGAATATGTTTCCAACATATTTTCAAAAGATTTAACAAATATCCGAAAATATTTTTTTTTATTTTTCAGAAATCATTTTTCGTGGAACAAAGGCCGTACACAACCACCCCCTTTTTTTTACGTGACAATGTGACAGTCATCCCCCATGAAATAGTTCCCAGTAACCCAAAATTTATGAACTATCTAGTTTAGTTTTAATTTCTTGGGGGATGACTGTCACATTGTCACATGACAAGGGTAGATTTCTCCCTTCAAAATCTTACTTTAAAATTATTGACTTTTGAGTTACCATTTCACTCTTTCTTTCTTCTATCTTCTCTAGTTGTATTTTCTCCTCTCTTTTAATTATGTTTAAAAAATTTATCTCTTTAAACATATAAAATAGTAACTAAAACAATAATAATAGTTCTGGAGTCAAGAAAACAAAAATATAAGAGGTTAGTAAAATAAAATTAATTTATGAAACAATCCACTATAAAAATAGAAGTTACAGAATCAACAAAACAAAAATAATTTAATGCGAAGGTTAGTAAAATAAAATAATTTAAGGAACAAAAGTTTAAAACAAATTCTTAAAAATATATATGTAAAACAAAAATACGTTATTAAAATAAAAATATTTGATGAAACGAAAATGATAGTTACAAAGTCAATAAAAACAAAAACAATTTAAACTGGGGTAACTAAATGATGTGTCCAAAATAATACTCGAACACACTGGCCTTAACAAATTGGATATCTGGCTTTCAATTCTATCCAAAACCTTCAAGGCCCAATCCTGTAAAGCAAACATCAATTGTGAACTAGGCAGGGGCTTACCCTGCAAATGCACTCCGGCGTATGAATTAGTAAACACTCAGTTGAGTAAACAATTTGACAAAGTTTAGCTTTGGTTAGAAAATCACATACCTCCCTCCTTTGATTCGAGGGGTTTTTATAGCCTTCATGGAGAGCTAAATAACTTGCCATTCAATGTCAGAGCGTGTAAGGCGGGCACATTAACTGCCACGTCCAACTTAATGGCCACATCTTAAATGTGGAAGCGAGTTTCTCGGAAGTAACCGCTCATGTCCAGGACGACCGTTATTGCATAATCGAGCATGGTAAGCCTGCTCGATGTACACTTTCCTGCTAGGCACTTGGCTCCCAGCTCGCTATCCACAGACCCAAGACTTCTGAGAAATAAGTGCTCACCCTTTAAGTCATGGTGATCAAAGTCTCCGCTCATGACTTTGACCTGGACTATGTGGAGTGCACGTGTTCTGCTTGTGACTAAAGAAAGTATGTTAGGCACGTGACCGATGCCTGGGCCTATTGGGCTAGGTAGTTCAGTAGCCCCCTGCTCCTTGTCTAGCAGTATCTATGCTCTGAGCGAGGAGTAAAGTATCCTGGAACTTTTCAGGAGTCTGGTCGTTTATAAGACTTTATTTATTTTGAACATTTATAAATGGTTGCACCGAGGCTAGGGGTCATAGGTGAATGCCAACCAGTGGTGCGATTGACACTGAAAGGACGGTCCGCCTTTTGCCGCCCATTACCCTCACGCGCCCCTTGCCCCGAGGCGTCATTTAATGCGACTCCTCGTTCCCTGTGTCGTGATGATGACCTTGGCTGTTTCGACTCCTGCCTTGTGACGGCTTCTGAGGGTATAAAAACGAAATCCTTCCTTTCTTGAACATTTTCTTGCATTTGAAAAACTTTCAAGCCATTCTCCATCTTTCCCTCTGCATAGTTGAAGCGAGGCTATCTGACCCGAGATTCGACGAGCAGGGCTTTCCTGTCCCAAGGATCAACTTTATTAGGCCCTTCGGTGAGGAGTTTGAAATAATTGGGGTTGGACCGACCAGTAATATGGCCGCTCTTTTTATCTAAGGAAAACAAAATAATTTCCTAAACAACCTCATATCGGGCTCGAACCCGAGTAGTCGGCAAGCTACGGTGTATGCGACTCGGAACCTCGTAGTTGTGAGGGTTAGGTCGTAGGGAAGGGCGTTATTCAAGAGCAAGAATTCGGCGAAAAAAGGGTCTAGGGGGGAGTCTGAGGTCGATAAGGAAGAAGTTGAAGTAAAAGACCATACAGTCTCCTTGAAAGTTGTGCCCATCCTTTTCGATGTCCAGGTCGAAGGCCTTTACTCGGTAATCTTTGGGGTCTATACCCAGCGAGTAGAACCAGGCAGATATGTCTTCTTCATAGGTTAAGTCATCCCATTTAACTTGGGCAGGCGTGTTGGTCGTGATTTGTTTGCCCTTAAGAACGTCAAGCCTTTTCTTTTTGGCTTGTGGGACGCTCGTGCTCGGGGGGTCATTTCCAAATCGCCTATTCTCTTCAAAGTTGGTTTGTTCGTGCTCGATTAGTTCATTCTCTAGTTCATGTGGGGCTCCAGGAATTTCCTCCACGCCAACTTCAGGTTCTTTAGGGTTTGTTGGGGCCTCCTCCAGCTCAGTTTCTTTAGAACTGTGGGACTCGGTTTCGAAGCTTTCTTTAGTTTCGGTTGAGGCTCCATGGTCGTAGCTACGTCCCTCGATCTCTGAGCGAGTTTCGTCGCTGGAAGACATCCTCTAGGAATCGAGGAATATATTAGTTCCTACTCGAAAAAGCAAGTAAGAGCGAACAAGCAAAGCCCCCCCCCCCCCGATTAGGGTTCGTCCCAAGACCAGTGATTAGGGTACTAATTGGGTATTCCTCGATTCCCACTTACGGGTTTTATGTGTGAAGTCCGTGAAGAGGGTCAGTCCCATGGTGTTCGAGAAGGGAACGGGTCATGGCGCATAATGGAGACGATAAAATTAAAATCTAAGGAAAAGGGAAAGAAATTGGGTGTCAGACGCCCGAGTTTACGTCTGATTGGTTTTTAGATTGTAACAAAATCGTCATCATGTAGGCGGCTTGAGGTCAGAGTTGAGCATGAGGGAGCCAAAGACACATGCAGAGATGTTGATGCAGGCTCAAAAGTGGTGTGCGGGTGAGACCGCGAAGAAAGTGAAGAAGAAGGAAAGCACCGAGACGGGGGGTGCCGGGACTAACACCAAGAGTGGTAGCCAGGGTGTAGGCGGTGGTTATAGCAGAAATAAATCGCGATATGACCGCTCAAGGGAATTTCTTTGGGAGAGTGATCTTACCCTGCTTAATACGTTACGGGAGGATATAATGTATGAGGTCAGAGATGAGCTTCCCCGGGCACCACACATGAATCCTGAGACAACAGATTCCAGGGATCGTTCTAAAAGGTGTGCATATCACGACGATTATGGGCATACCATGGAGGAGTGGTTGTCGTTGAAGAAGACCATACATAAATTGATAAATGAAGGCCGGTTGGACCGGTTTAAATGAGATGAGAATAATAGGGGGGAATGCCCCTCGCAGAGATGCACCCCAATTCGGGGGGTAATAAATGTGATCATGGATGAGGAATCTACGCTCACCTAGCTCGGCAAACAGATTTACTCCTTATCGAAGGTGGTGGACTGCCCGACCACTTTGCAGGCATGAGAGGAGTCCATACAATTTACTCGCAGCGAGTTGGCGAGTAACATGGCTGGGGAATAGTCTTTGATAGTTTCAGCTCTGGTTGATGGCTGGGTTGTGCATAGGATTTTGGTGGACACAAGAGCGTGCAGGGACATGATGTATTCTTGCTTCCAGGGTCTGCAGTTGAAGAATGAATGCCTCAAACCCTATGCAGGAACTCTAGAGGGCTTCACCAATCATAAGGTGCCAGTTAAAGGCACAATTGAGCTCGAAGTCTTTATTGGTGAAGGCAGTCGCACCAGGGCGGAGAGGGTTACCTTCATGGTGATCGACATGAAATCTCCCTATAACATCATTTTAGGGGTGCCAAGCATGACTAAGTTTCAGATGGTCGCCTCTATTCCCCACCAGCGAGCAAAATTTTACACAGATCAAGGGGTGGGGGTCTTGAAAAATAAGTTATGGGCAGTGCTGGAGTAAGTTCGGGATAGCCAAAGGAAGAAGCAGAAGCTGACTCTTGAGGATGGCGAGCAGCGTTTTCTTAGGCAGAGCACTTGTCCTTTGCCGACAATGGGGTCGGGGGGACAAGTCGTGCAAGCTACAGATATGGAGCTGCATCAGCTGGATAGGGTAGAAACTCAGGCTGAAGAGGCAGAAAAGGTGGAATATGGTAGGCTCCAGATGCGGGATGAGCTTGAGTTTACAGCCCAGGACGAGCTTGAGGAAATTGTTATCAATTCTGTCTACCCCGCACAGAAGATAAAGATTGGTAGGGAACTTTCGGTTGAAGCTCGAGCTAGTCTGGTCAGGAAACTCCAGAATAGCTTGGATGTGTTAGCGGCCAGAAGATATGCAAGGGGCTAGCGAGGACGTGTCAGTCCACTGCCTTATTGTGGATCCAGCTTTTAGGCCAATTCAGTAGCGGCCTAGAGTATACTCTACGGAGAAGGACAAGGCGATCAAGGAGGAGGTTGAGAAGCTTCTCAGCGCGAATATCATAGAGAAAATTCACTATCCGACTTGGCTGGCCAATGTGGTCATGGTCAGAAGTCAAACAGAAAGTGGAGAATGTGTGTGAATTTCACTGATCTTCAAAAAGCTTGCCCGAAAGATTGTTATCCTCTTCCTCGTATCGACAAGCTGGTAGATGCCATAGCGGGTTTCAAGTTCTTGAGCTTCATCGATGTATATTCGGGATACCACCAGGTGAAGATGAATGAGAAGGATAAAGCATTGACTGCACTTCGAGCAGTGGGAGACCTCTATTGCTCCAAGATAATGCCTTTTGGCTTGAAGAATGCAGGAGCTACTTATTAGTGAATGGTGAACAAGGTCTTCAGCTCACAAATTGGCAAGAATGTTGAAGCCTAAATTGACGATATGGTCGTGAAATACAGAGGACGTGATCATACCGTCAATCTGGAGGAGACCTTTGACAACCTCAAGAGGAATAATGTGAAGCTTAATCCGAGCAAGTGTGTGTTCGGTGTTAAGGCGGGCAAGTTTATGGGGTTCATGGTGAATGAAAGAGGGGTTGAGGAGAATCCTGAAAAAATCAAAGCGTTGATCACGATGAAGCATCCCCGGTGCATCAAAAATGTCCAGTAGCATTATGGCAGAGTTATTACTCTTGGTCGCTTCATCTCCAAATCGGCAGAAAGGTGCTTGCCTTTTTTCAAGGTCATTCGGGGAACAAGGGGTTTGAGTGGACAACAGAGTGTCAAGAGGCTTTTAAGCAACTGGTGGAATATCTAGGACAACCTCCATTGTTAAGCAGTCCGGTTATGGGTGAACATTTGTTTGTGTATCTCGCGGCCACAGAGCAGGTTGTGGCCGCTGTTCTAGTTAGGGAAGAATGTAATCTTCAAAAGTCTGTTTATTATGTTTCCAAGGCCCTCACTGCAATAGAAGGGCGCTATTTTAATGCAGAAAAGTTGGTTTATTCATTTGTTGTTGCTGCTCGGAAACTTCGAGCTTATTTTTCTGCACATCCAATTATTGTATACACAGACACACCTCTCAGGAAAATAATCCATAAGCCAGATTCTTCTGGTCATTTGCTCACCTGGTCAATTGAGTTGACCGAGTTTCAGATTGATTACCAGCCTCGATGAGCTATTAAGGCACAGGCTTTGGTAGATTTCGTGGCTGAGACTAGTTTCAAGGATTCAGATGAGGTGGAAATTTCCCCCCAGACTATAACGAATGTCCCTGTTCAGCGGCCTCGCCCAGATTACTGTTAGGAGTTGCATGTGGATGGTTCAGCTAGTAAGCTTGGAAGCGGGGCATGTCTTTTATTGGTCCTGCCCGAGCAGGATGTAGAATTTGAGAAGGCTTTACGTTTCAAATTTCCAGCATCTAATAACCAAGCAGATTATGAGGCTTTGATCGCGGGACTTAAGCTCGCACAAGATGTAGGAGTGCACGAGGTCGTGATCTATTGTGATTCATAGTTGGTAGTCAATCAGGTCAAGGGTGCCTATGCTGTTCACCATCCAGTTCTGGTTCGATATTGCACGATGGTGAAGGAGATTTTGAAGGATTTCGATTATTGGGAGTTGGTCAAAATTTGTCGCGAGGATAACATGCGTGCAGATTATCTTTCAAAAATGGATGAAGAAGAAATTTAATTTTTGCATCCCGGGGTCATGATTGAATACTTGGAAATACCGGCGATAGAGAAAGAGGTAATCATGGATATTAAGCCTGCAACGAAATGTTGGATTGATGACTTAAAGGATTACATCGAGCAAGGAGTTTTGCCCGAGGATAAGTCGGAAGCACGAACCATTCAGAAGCGAGCATGTCGGTATGTTATTTTGGATAAAGTCCTCTATAGGCGGTCTTATAACATGCCTCTGCTCAGATGTGTGCGACCAGAGATGACCAAGGGTATACTTGGGGAAATTCATGAAGGAAAATGTGGAGGGCACACGGGCCAACGGTCATTGGTAGAAAAGGTGTTGGCTATAGGTTTTTATTGGATTACTTTGAGGCGAGATACAGAAACGTATGTTCGGCAGTATGACAAGTGTCAGCGTTACGTTAATGTGCCTCGGTTACCTTCTACCGAGCAGACTCCAGTGGTGGCATCATGGCCATTTGATATGTGGGGAATTGATTTGATTGGCCCTTTCCCGTTAGCTCGCTCGAAGTTTAAATACGCGGTGGTCGTTGTGGATTACTTCACGAAGTGAGTAGAAGCTAAGCCTTTGCAACTATCAGTGAGGTCAATGTCATCGACTTTGTACATGAGCATATTTGGTGTCGTTTTGGTGTACCCCGGGCTATAGTTTCCGATCATGAGACTCAGTTTTCGGAGAAATTTACAAAGGCATGCGAGCAGATGCGTGTAAAACACTGGCAGTCTTCCGTGGCATACCCTCAAGGCAATGGGCAGGCTGAGGCAGCTAACAAACAAGTTTTGCACGCCCCTCAAAAGAAGTCTTGAAGATAAAGCAGGGAGATAGGTGGATGAGCTACCATCAGCCTTGTGGGCGGTCAGAACATCGGTCAGAGGGCCTACGGGTGAAACAACTTTCTCTCTTGCTTATGGGTTTGAGGCCATGGCGCCGGTGAAAATGTACTTACCAAATCACAGAGTGTCTCATTATGATACCAAATACAATATTGTAGTTCGGGCAGCTGATGTTGATTTGCTAGAGGAAAAACATATGGAATCTAAAATGAGAATGACCAATTTATAAACAGAGAGCAAAGGCCCACCACGATAAGAGAGTTCGTGGTCGGTCATTTGTTGTGGGTGAATGGGTTCTCCGAAAAATTGAGGCAACAGGCCATCGAGCAGAATGGGGGAAACTTTCTCCTAATTGGGAGGGTCCTTTCCAAGTTGTCAGAGTAGTTAACGAGGGGACCTATATGTTGCGAATAGAGGAAGGCAGCGAGCTAAAACATCCATGACATGCATATTATTTGAAGAGATACTACCGTTGATGAGAAGTGTGCAAGCTGTTTTGTTTTCCTTTCTGTTTGATTGTAAGTTGGGAGGAAATAGATGGGTTTGTTTTGGGCCTTATTTCCTTTATCTCAGCTGTTACGGTTAATATTACCTCGATTATGCTTTTAAACGCGCATGGGTTTTTTCCTGCTCGATTTAAAAGTTGGTGTTCGAGTGGTATGCAATTGTTATCTCAATTATTCTCTTTTCCCCTTCAAAGAAGTTTGTTAGTGGAAAAGGGTTGGTGTTCGACCTTGCTCTCTCGATTAAGCTCTTGTCAGGTAAGTTTGTTTTCTGTTCGATGGAGGGGGTTGATGTTCGAGAGTTATACATTTTTCTTTTCGTCGAGCTCGATATGTGCTTGCTTTACTGAAAAGAGGGGTGTTTGAAAATGTTGAACATTATTGAGCAAGCACAAGCATTGATATTGAGAGCGAAAAAATGTCAATACTACATGCCAATAGATATTTTAAATTGTTTTGCAGGAAATGTTAGGAATACAACTGTCATGGCGCGCAGGCTGGGAAAAAGGTCTAGTAGTCTGAGGGAATGTCTAGTGGAGTGGTCTGGCAGGCGTTTGATGTGTCTTCATTTGTGGTCTCATCGATCATGACCACATCTCCACTATCTCCGACTGCGTGGGCGGCAAGGGTCGTGGCTTCTTGGTTTCTGGCCACCCAAATCTGGGTCATCAAATCTGTCACCATAGTCTCAGCGGCTTTGGGAGGTGCCCATATAGCCAGCCCTTTTTGAGAGTCAAATTGGGCCAGGGAAGTCAGCTCGTCTTCGGTGTAGGGCACCAGGGCATGTCCTGGGCGAGCAGATGGGCGGAAGGGAGCATTGGTACCCCATGTTGCGAGCACGTCGGGAGAAATGTCCATCCCGCTACAAGCGACTTACCTCAGGACGTGGTGCACCCCTTGGAGATAAAAGGGGTACGCTTCGTCCTCGACGCAAGCATTGAAATCTTCAGATTGTTTGTACTCGGCGATTATGGCTCGCCTTTGTTCCTCGTTGGGTTGGCTCAGCTCCTCCCTCATCTTCCTCTCTTTCTCGGTTACTTCAATCTTAGTCTGCTCCAGTTCTCTCACCGCGGCTCAGAGCTCCTTCTTCACTGCCCCAATGTTATTGACAGCAGTCTCCTCAGATTTTTTTGGAGAAGTTATGGTGAGCCTCCAGAGTCTTCTTCTCCTCTTAAAGCTTCGAAAGCTCAGTCACTTTCATAATTCGGCCTTTTCGCTTTGCTTGAGCTCAGCCCGGAGAGTGTTGATTTGTTCTTTAAGGCTGTTTTTCTCCACGGTCAGCGAGCTGGAGGACAGATTATCAAGAAGTCGGTCATATAACAGCTCAGTTTTGGTGGCCACCTAAAAATAAAGGGCCAAGTCAAAAACAAAACATGTATGGTTTATTCAGAAAACAAGGGAGTAAGTTACCTCAGTCATGCACATCCCGATCTCACCAACCAGGACCGAGCTGAAGTGTTCGACACTTATTTTTCGAATGCCGGTATGACAAAGTCTTTTCACAATGCCCAGCCCGATCGTGGCAGCATGCCCTCCGCGTCTGTTTGTATTAATGTTGGCCAAGTCCGAACATCGGCCAACTCTGCAATTTGTTGGCAGCAAACTCCCGGGTCTCAGGCATTTGAAAAGTTTCTCTGTGCCATGAGGGCGCTCGGGAGCCAGACGTCTCAACCTGATTGTTTCTTTCTGTCCTCGATTTGATTCTCCTATCAGTTGGGAGTTTAGGGGCTGGACGCTTGGTTAACGGTGTTTCAATGGCAGGAGTGGCCGATGTAGTAGCAGCATGAGTGGTGATAGCAGGGACAGTGGGGTCCGAAGTGGCAGTAGGGACGGGAGTGGCAGCCCGGCCAGGCTCATTCCGTCCTCGGCTCGTTCCACGGCCCGTATTTGTAGCAGGAACAATGGGGAGAGGAGCAGGCACTTGGCTGGCTAGCTGGGTGTTCCTCCTCGTCGAGCCCCTCTTCATGGCTTGAAGAAATCGGTTGGAGTCCTCTAGCTGCCTCATGTCTGCAAGAAAATTTACGGAGTTATAAAAATCTATACATATATAAAAGGAGAGGAGTAAATAATAGAAATATCCCGCCAAAATACACTTTCTATATTTGAAAACACTTTTGTTTTAATTCAAGAGTCATTTTTGTCTTGGTATTTGATACTTTATATTGTCATCATTATTTTAAGTACATAAATTAATTCAAAAACCTTTCACATTTCTATTTATTTTTAGTCAATTGAATTTTTATAGTAATAAACTTCCGGCCTCCTTACATTCAATATTCAATAATATAAAAAAATCTGAATTTTTTTTAAAACTACAGAAACTACAAGGAAATAAACATAGATATTTATTTTAATGACTGGATTATTCAACAGATTATCATATTGAACTGTGAATAAATACAATATTGGAAAAATAATAAGAACTAACTGCAAAATTAATAAATTTATTTTGTCATTTACATTTACATTCAATAATATAGAGGATAGTGTTTTTTTAATGACTAAATTATACAATAGAATATCAAATTAATAATAGCAATATAAAAACAATTACAATAATTATACATCAAGTTAATTAATTAATTCGGTTGTACATGGACGCATTGAGAGATGCACATCAGTATGGCTATTCAAAGAGTAGTTTACAATATTGAAACCACTATAAATTTGTTGCAAATGAAGTGTTGTTCATTAGCAAGATCAATAGACGAACAAATAATATCCAACTACAAAATGGAACTCTTATAAGTATGACTAAATATATCCGTCTGACCAACCAAGGTGGAATCAACATTGAAGTTGAGGCAGTTGATAGAGCACATTATTCAGAGGTTAGTTCGACTTGACAAATGAAATTATTTTTTTGAGATGGAGGGAGTATAATTCTTTTCTAGAGTTATTATGACAATATTATGGTGAATACCTTCAAAATAAAGCCAAAAGTTTTTTGTTTGACCAATTTCTAATGATGAGTGTTCCATATAAATAAGTGATACTGATATTGATAATAATCATATACGTTCAACGACCAATGTTGTTTTTAAGTAAGTATTCTAAAAAACTAAATATTTTTTTACATAACATAATTCTTTATAATTAACTATTAAGTTACACTTTTTTGTCTTTATGTTTTAATAATTTGTTCAATTTTCATACAATGTTATCACTAAAATTTAAATTTTTTTGTATTATTATATATTTTATATATTGTGCATCACACAGGGGCTTTTCTAACACAACCCTTAAAATTTAATTTTTTTTGTGTTGTCGCTTTATCTAAAGTTACTCTCAACATTAGCTCGTATGAGAGTCATCTTCATCGCCCTATTATATTCCTCCACGGACTTACTACCTTGGGACAAGGTTTCTAGTCCTCTCAAGTCACGATGGTAGTAGTCAGGGACAAACCGTTTATACATAACTCTTTTCAATTCATGCCATGAAATTATCAAACTTACACCTATTCTCCTCCTAGTTACCTTAAGTCGCTCCCACAACTCAAGAGCATAACCATCGAATTTGAAAGTTACAAATTTGAACTTTTGAACCTTGTGTATTGGTTACAACCGAAGAACAACTTCACTTTACTAACCCACTCTAGATATTCCTCCGCCTCTGCCTTCCCTTTAAAAGGCGACACTTTCATTTTATATTACTAATTTCCCCTTCACGGCGTTGCTTATTAATCCTCTCATCCCTCCTATCATCCTCAATTTCTCTATCACCCCACCCATCCTCCTCATCTAAATGCACTCCCCACCTCGGTTGGAATTGAGGTGGATTCCTTTGAGATGGCGAATTGGCTACCTCTAACCTAGCCATCCTTTGGGTAAGATCTCCCATCATCCTAGCAATACCCTATTGGAGATTCAACGAAATCTCTCCCCCTAAACCTCCATCACCCCCATTACCCCCATGTGGTGGTAAATCATTGTTTGTCCTGGTGTGCGATATTTTGAGTTTGTGTAAATTTCACACACCCTTATAAGTGTTTCGCTCATGTACACTCTTAAATCACACACTCAAACTCTAGTTTCTTAAGATAGTTCCCAACCTTGAAAACACCAATCAACTAAAGTCAATGTTTATGGACGTTCCGGAAGTGAAAAGAGACAACTCAATCTATGCTCCCTAAGATTTATTGGGCTATGACAATTCAAAACAAGAAACAAATTCACTTCGAAAGCAAGAAAAGAAAAACACTATGGATGATTTTTATATCATGGATGATTAACGATGACAACTTGATGATAAGTGTTCTAGCAATTTTCAATGAGAGGAATCAACAACTTGGTAAAACTTTTCCAAATCCAATTGAACTATCACAAATTTTGGTCCCCTTTCTCTCATTTTTTTTTTCAATTCAAGCCCTTTTTGAACATATTTTTTCTTGATTTCAACAACCTTCACAATTTCATTTTTTAATCTATGGGGCAAGCACCTCTTTTTTTTTTTTTTTTTTACTTTAGGTATTGGATAGAAAAAAATAACACACAAATTACTACAAGATACTTTTACGGAAAAGACGAAGAGTTATAAATTCAACATTTTTTTTGGAAGTAGAAAGATGCACGGAGAAAAGAAAGACGATTAGAACGAATTTCGGGTTACCTCTTCGATTGGCTCTAATACCAATTGATGTGAATCCTAATCCGTTTGTCGGAGATTGGATTCTCGCCAAGATCAAACGAAGATTCTGCACCCTTGAGTTTTGGACTCGACACGGAAATGGACAAGAGCAATGACACGACACGAACTAATATGGATAGAAACGAGTCTCCCTTGACACACTAGTCACGATTGACTAGGAACCTTGGGGTGCGATTAAGAACCGAAGACACGTTTAACTTCGACCCACGATCACGGAACGCCACAACCTTTCGACCCCTGAAGATTGATAAGTTCAATTGTTGGGTTCTAGTCCAAGAAACCTGAATAAACTCACAAACTCTATTGTGGAAAAAAGAGAAACTCTCAAATGCTCTATTGCATAATTGATCAAAGATTATGTTTACAAGTTTTGAAAAATCCTCTTATAAGTCTCCAAGGCTTAAAATAATAAATAAAAAAGTAACCCACGAAATCTATATATATAATCATAACAGTGAGTTTTCCCGCCTAAATTACTTACAATAAATGAAACTTAAATGTGACTTTTCAGCTATACATTAGAAGTTGAAATACTTTAATTAGTATGAAATTAGTTTTACACCCGTGCGTTAAACACACGAATAAAAATATTTTTTAATTAAATAATATTCAAGCAAAACGAAGAACTAAAGTAGTATAATATATTTTAAATATATAAATAAATCTTTAATAAAATTTATTTTAAAATAGTATAATATATCTTACCATTCGTGATATCCGATAAAGAACTAAAGAAGAACAATTTGATTAGAACCTCCAATATTATACTATTGAGAAACAACATTTTCTACAACATAATTTATATAAGATTATTAAATTAAAGAAACAAACACCAAGAAATCATCCAGACATACTACTATTTTCATATGGACTAAATAATTCAAAAGACTTCAACAAAATTATATGAGAACAATATTATTTGCTTATGACTATTTTCAAACCCATTGAAAAACACTAAAAGGCATGCTATATATAAACCTTCATTAAAAGTCTCTAAGCCCCATGTAATATAGAGTCTATTTTAACCTACTATATTAAAATAGACATGGGACTTTACAACTCTGGTAAAGGCTAATGAGAGGTTGGGATTGATTTTGTTCAAGCCTCTTCAAAGGCATCATTGTTGTTAAAGCCTTATCCAAAGGCAATTTTCCCTTTTCATCCTTTTTTAGCTCCACTTCCAACTCCACCAACACATTCTTCCTCCTTTTCATCCTCTAATTTGGAGGTTGAGTATTCAAAGCCCTCCGATTTTCTCTCAGGCACCAGGACTTAACTACTCTCACCCAGAGGTCGGGTGTTCAAAGCCTCACCAGAGGCACCATTTGTTCGAGCCACACCAAAGGCATCATATATATCGAAATTTTGTAGCATCTCGCCTCCGTGAGAAAGGCATAAAAATGTGGAATAGGTGTTGGTGGTGAGTTAATAGAGACGGAGGAAGGGTCAGTGCGGTCTATGTCCCTCAACCTTATAGGAATTGGGTTTCATGGGTTACGGTTGGTGGAAGGAAAAAAAAAGATAAAGGGGAAGAACTAAAGTAGGATGCAACACATTTTGATTAGAACCTCCAATATTATACTATTGAGAAACAACATTTTTTCTTTTTACATTAACTTTTATTATTATATTATTTTAATAAGCTTATATAAGATGACTATTAAAGAAATTTGTTTCACAAAATGTGAGGTTTGAACAAACACGATAAATTAAATATAAGTTTTTGGGACATACTATCTCTCATTTATTTTCAATTATATGGACAATGAAATAAAAATGAAGATTAGGTTTCATATGAAGACTTTAAAGTTATTTTTTACATCTCATTCAAAAGACTTCAACAAAATTATATGAGAACAATATTATTTGTCACACTTATGACTATTTTCAAACCTTCTTTCCCAAAAGCTTTGAAAAACTTTACATAGTAAATAAAAGGCATGCTATATATAAAACCTAACTCATTAAAATCTCACCTCTGCCCCTAAGCCCCATGTAATATAAGTTGTCTATTTTAACCTATTATATATAATCAACCAATCACCTCAACACCTAACCAAATTCAACACATGTCATCTAACAAATGCAACCATTCATATATAATCTTTCATCTTACGTCTATTCTTTCACTTCAAAATCCCATCTACCTGACCTTCAGTAATAAATCCTAACAATTTCTTTCCCTAGATTATTCAAATCATTTTAATTTTTCATTGAGCTAAAAATTAAGCCTCTATCATTTTGTTTTACTCTATATTTCGTTGTATAACTTTTAAAGTTTTTTATTTAAAAAATACAGATTATCCTCCCCCAATAATATCTCTATTTATTATTATTTTTATTATATATATTAATATTATTTTAATATCTACTATTTATAATTCATGGGGTGGTGAAATTTAATTGTGGGTTGATCCCCAAATAAAATAATGACACTAAAATTATTTCTCTCAACGACCTAATTCAAAATTATCCAATACAAAAAATAGCCCTAAAATAATTAGATTAACCAAAAACAAATAAAATACAATATTAATTAATACAAATTAATATTTTAACTAAAATTATGAGGGTATTACAATTACAATGAAAATAAAAACAGAAAATTGTAGGCCACTTTGACGAATTTTCAACCGCTTTAGTCTCCCATATTATTTTTTCAAACTGCTACTGTACAATATCAGATAATGCTTCGTGATGCATGAAAATACTTTTTAACGTTTGTTGAAATTCGACAAAGTATACACTAGCTTAAATATTTTTCAAATAAACATTATTATTAAAAAATTGGGTTGATATCGAGTTAGCTCAATAAACCTAATAAACAAAAAAAATGAAGGAAAGTAGGAAACCATTTTTTTTAAATGGGGTTGTTATTGTTCTTAGTTTGAAGTCTTAAAACTAAAAAAGAAACTATAAGCCCTAAGCTACAAACAACGCTCGCGCAAAGGTCACCGGCGCTTCGTCTCACACTTCACTGGCGACACATCATATCCCTCTCTCACATCACCGGCGCCATTGATAAACTCTTATCCCTCAGTCACTATCTCGCTCGATCCATCTCTTTTGTTCTACAATATCAAGTACAATTATCAATGGAGAATATTGTTTATATTACCCATCATGACAATTATCATGAGAGAATCTTATTTATAATACCCCTCATGCTCAGATAGTGATAATCATCTGTGTATTAGGGGTGAGCTTGGTCCGGTTCGATCCATTTTTTTGGAAAAACTGAGAGAACCAGGACCAGACCAATAGTCCGGTTCTTAAAAAATATAGAACCAGGACCAACCCAATATGTCTGAGAACTAGGGGTGAGCTTGGTCCGGTTCGATCCATTTTTTTAGAAAAACTGAGAGAACCAGGACCAGACCAATAGTCCAGTTCTTAAAAAATATAGAACCATGACCAACCCAATATGTCTGAGAATTAGGGATGAGCTTGGTCCGGTTCGATCCATTTTTTTAGAAAAACTGAGAGAACCAGGACCAGATCAATAGTCCGGTTCTTAAAAAATATAGAAACAGGATCAACCCAATATGTCTGAGAACCAATACATTGGTCCGGTCCAGAATCAATTGAAGACATACGAGAACCAGGACCGGACCAATGCGATGCGTATCTTTGATCAAGAGGATAACTAGATTTTCTAAAAAACAATTATCAATAATCAAATCATGTTCTTCCTTCATATAACATTTTGTTGGGTTCGTTGTTCTTGTGAAAATAAACTAAAGGTAAAAATCATTACTTCCAAATTAATAAAGAGAAATGAAAAAAAAAAGTTGCAAGGAAATTTATTGCAAGTCATCTTCCTCTCCGATCACCTTATGGTTAATTTAATTAATTTACAGGTAACAATCCTTCAAACTAATAATGTTTGGAATCACAAAAAGAGATAGGAAATTAATTAATAGGGAAGAAAAATGTTTTCCCTCCTATTTTCTCTTTAATCAAATAAGGAAACTTGGTTGAATATTGAATCAAATTATTATATATTTTCTTTAAGTTGTAAGTTGTATCCCTTTTATTATCTTCTTAACATATATATATATATATATATATATATATATATATATATATATATATATATATATAAACTATAATATATTAGTATATTACATATAATAAAATAATAATAAATACACATTGGTCCGGTTCGGTGCAGTTCGTGTTTTTGGTTTTAAACCGAGGACCGACCCAATTGTCCGATTACGTAAAATTCAGATCCAGGACCAATCCAAAGTATTGGTCCGGTCCATTTTTGACTGGTCTGGTCTGGTTCCATTGGTCCGGTCCGGTTCCGGAAAACTTCTGCTCACCCCTACTGTGTATATTTGAGATTTATAGTTGATTTTTTTTTTTTTGGCGATCAAAACTTTGAATCTGATTCAACATTCATAAAATTTTCAAATCTATTAATTTTTTTCTACACTTTTGTATATCTGTGTGGATATTTGTTATTTAGTAGAAATATTGCATGATTTTTTGGACTACTAAAACTTTGAATCTGATTCAATAGTCATAATTTTTTTTGGATTTAAAAAGTTTAAAGCTTATTTGGTGATTGATTTTTTTAACCTTACAGATTAGTTGAAACATTTGCAAAAAAATGTTGTGCTGAATATATATGTATGTCATGGAAAATAAAAGGTCCAACATGATATTGCGAATTGTGCTAAGAATACCAGTAGTTTAAGTGTATTCAAAGTTTCTAAAAATGTGTAAATATATTTATGTCAACTTATTTAAAAATATTAAATATTTAGTATACAAATTAAAGAAAAAGTAACAAAGCAAAGTGTTTTAGCTTCCAATGTATGGCCGGATAATTCAGATTTGAGTTTCCATTTATGGTAAGTAGTTTTAGGCGGAAAAACATTGTTATTATTATTATTATATATATATATATATATATATATATATATATATATATATATATATATATAGAGAGAGATATTTGTATTTTTCATATACATTATTGTATATGGATATATTCAATTTATAACTATTACTACCTTCGTTTTCAAATTAAAGTCTTCATTTTCTTTTTCGTCAGTTCTAAAATTATTGTCCTTTTTCAAAACTTTATCTTTTAAAAAATCACTTTTATCACTTTACTCTTGCATTTTCTACTTATTTTAATTATATGCACATGTTTAAGGGCCTTAGATGAAATAACACGGACAAAAAAAATTATAATACAGTAAATTACTTTTTTCTTAACTTGTGTGCCGGGTCAAAGAAGATGATAATTTGAAAACAGATGAAGTACTAAAATAGATATATAATCTTATTATAAATAGTTTTAACGAACAAAAATATTATTCGAACCTCGTATCGTATGGGTATAATAGGTTTTGAGGTGGTGTATTGCTTATATATAATATGTTAAAATTGACAACTTACTTGGCATTGAGTTTAAGGGTGGAGTTGAGATTTTACTGTTGTAGCTTTATAAATAGTAGACATTTTAGTGTTTTTCAATGAGAGTTTTTTTTATTTCCCATTTTGGAAATGGTCATAAGAAAATAATATTCTTCATCAATAATTTTGTTGAAGTCTTTTGAATAAGGTGTATTAAAGTCTTTTGAATTATTTAGTCTGCGAGTTGAAAATAATTGTATGTCTGAATGATTTTTTTGTGTTTATTTCTTTAATTTAATAATCTTATATAAATTGTGTTGCGGAAAATGTTGTTTCCCAACGATATAATATTGAGATTTTAATCAAAATGATTCGCATCCTATTTTAGTTCTTCATTTATTTGATATTACGAATGAGACGATATATTATACTATTTTAAAGTAAATTTTATTGAAGATTTTATTTTATATATTTTTAAAACATTATATATATTTTCCAGCTACTACACAAGTACACAATACAGAGAAGAGCAAATTCTATACCTACTCACCTTTCACAAGTTCAAGTATCTCGCCCATTATTGATTCAACAAATCATGAAAATGTTCAAATCCTACTGCCATTTCAAACAAGAAAAAGTGTTTAAATAGATCTCTCTTGCTTACTCAATGTAAATTTTTGTTATGTTTGTTACATCTTTTAATTTTTATTATTAAGTAGATTCAAAGTTATTCATGTTTTATATTTTTTTTCTAATTTATGATATTATTTTTTACTAAATAAATAATACATCATATTTTGGTCAAACGTTTGATTTTTCATAACTTAAAAATATAATAATAAAGATATCATAAAAAATAATGATATTTAATACATTGTAACTTATGATTATTACTTTACACAAAATGTAATTGACTTTCTTAATTACTCCCCCCGTCCCTAAATTATCGTCCTCCTTTCCTTTTTCGTTTGTCCCAAAATAATTGTCCAGTTTGAAACTTACCTTTTTAGAACATCACTTTTATCATTTTACCCTTACTTTTTCACTCTACTTTAATTATGGATCACATACACATGGACTTTAAAGGAAACTACACATTAAACCAATATAAATAATCAAGTCAATTGTTTTTTCTTAATCCGTTCACCGGGTCAACTAGGACGATAATTTAGGGACGGAGAGAGTAATATTTTTGTTTATATAATAAGTTAAATGAGAATATATGAATCTTACCTTTAATGTAAGTATGATGTATATTTTTCTATGATGCCAATGTAGGAGTGAGGAATAATAATAAAAAACTGACTCAAATCAACGTAAAATGTTATATTAAACTTTCAATAATGATGTTTTTTTTTTCGTTTTCCTTGAATATTATTTAATTAAAAAAGACTTTTGTCCGTACGTTTAACGCACAGATATAAAACTAGTTACCCTAAGGGTTCAAGGAAAAACCATCCAACTTCCACAAAAAATGGCTTAGAATAGTTCAATCTTGTGGGATAGCAGAAGACTAATTAAGCTAACTTAAGCGTGATCGTGTCAGAAATGAAGTAGTCTTCTAAATTTGTTTAGCATGCCCCTTAGGCGTCATCATGCTACCCTGGACTTCCAAAATTGTCGTTTTGTCCCTCCAACATGCAAATGAACCTCTTTGATGGCCTCAATCATTCTCGACTTCAATTTGGGCATTATTCTTTGTGTTTTGAGCTGGACCAAACTTCTTGTCTTTAATGGATATTTTGGCTTGGGCTTCGTCCCATGGTATGATTGTAGGTTCTCATCAGGATCTGGGCTGAATTGAAAAATTTTAGTAAGAATGAAGGCAGTGTTGAAATATTTTTTGTACAGACCAAAGATATTTAGTTTCCTAATTATAGAGTAAATCACATTCCTAATTTATAGGAGTTAGGAATTAGATCCTTGATTTTAAGCTAAGATTTTTTGGATTGATTAGTTTATATAAGTTACTCTCTTCATTGTACTATATAAATCCTCTGTAAGTTTCTTGTGATATATATAATTGAAGCATACTTGAATTCTCTTATATATTTCAACTTGGTATCAGAGCATCAGGTTCTCTTGAATCTGTTGTTATAAACAATGAGTGATAAAATTGAATCCTCCAAAAATTGTCCCTTTCCTGTTGTGGTTCAGTCTGAAATGCTTTCAATGCAAGCATTATTCTCACTTAATCAAATTATGATGTTTGGTCACAGCTAATGGAGATGCATATTGCAGAAAGGGAAAAACTTTCCTTCATTTGTGGAAAACCGAAGCCACCTGGAGAATTAGAAGAAGGGTACGAAAAGTGGTATACGAAGAATCAAAAGGTCAAAAGGTGGCTATTGATGTCCATGACACCAGAAATTATGAAAAGGTATGTACGCTTGCCTACTGCTCATGCAATCTGGACTGCTTGGTCAATATTAGCCTTTTATGATGAAAGTGATGAATTGCAAATATTTACCTTAAATCAACAAGCATTTGCTACCAAACAAAATGAAAAAACTCTCTCTGAATACTATGGTGAGTTAGTTGAAATCTTCCAAGAACAGGACCATAGAGATAAAGTGGTCATGAAAGATCCTGATGATGTCGAAGCATATCGAAAGTCTATCGACAAGCTAAGGATATATATATTCCTTACTGGACTTGATGATTGCTTTGAACAAGTTCGTAGGGATATTTCTACGCAAAAAATCAATTCCAAATCTGGAAGAATGTTATGCTTTAATCCGACGAGAAGCCAATCGTCGTGTTACATTCAAAGGAGAGCCTGGAAACATTGAAGATGCAGCAATGGTGACTCGGAATAAGTCCAAGATAAATAGTGGTGTTGGAAAAAAATCTGCCTACAAATGTACCCATTGCAATCAATCTAGACATACCAAGGAGCGTTGTTATGAACTCGTGGGATATCCGAACTGGTGGGATCATAATCGAGCTCCTCGAAAGAGAAATGCAAAGAAGATTCAATCGATCTCCTGTTGCTGCTATTGAAACAAGCACAAAAGATGATACTGTGGAGACAACTTCAGCAATAATATCTACTGTCGGCAATAGAGGTGAGAGTTTTTATGTTTCTACACATGTTAGTAATAACACATGGATAATTGATTCAAGCGCTACACATCATATGACATTTGATTCTAGGCAAGTCACTAAAATTAAACCATCTCTACAAAAATTTGTCTCAACTGCAAATGGTGGTGAGGCTCCAGTTATTGGAGAAGGGTCTTTAACCCTCTCTAATACTTTGAACTTGAACTATGTTGATATGATTCTGACCACCAACCACCAACCAAGAACCAAGATTGTCACAAGCAAGGAAGAGGCATTTGAAGCATGTAGAACAAGGTTCGAGGGTTCAAATGAGTATGGATCTAGGTTCAAGGATTCTAAAATGCATAGAGTATGATTGGAAGATTCAAGAGTTCTATACAAACTTAATTCGTGGATTTATTGGAGATTCAGGCTATTACAATGGCTACTCTACAAATTCAAAAATGTCTTGTGAAGCCTTATATTTCATGGAAGTTGACTTGAAGACTCGAGAAATGTTCGTTAATGTCATACAATGACTTTGGAAGCTTTTAACGCCTAAAGGAAGACTTTAGGGGGCCAAAATGCAACTTTGATAATTAGGCCTTTACAAAAAACGGGATTCATAGATTTTTCCTTATTTTGGAGGATTTATGTTTCTTAAATAGATTATATAACTTACCAAATTGTTTCCTACATAGATTAGGTAAGTTGAGTAGTTTCCTAAGTTGATTTTATTTAGTTTCCTAAGTTGATTCTAAGTAGTTTCCTAAGATGATTCTACTTAGACCTTTCCTTTTACTTTTAGGTTTAGGATTCACAACTCATATAAATAAGGGTTGTGGCTTTTTGTTTTGGACACAACTTTCTGATTATTGATTAATATAGTTTTTGAATGTTTTTCAAAACCTCATTGTTCTTCATTGAACTTGTGATTATTTGGTGAGAGGCTAAGTAATCGAAACCCGAACTTATCAATAGGATATTCATCCCTATTGTGGAGTTCTTCATTATACCAAGGTTCGTGTTCGTCTCGTAATTGGATCGCGGAATACCACGTTCAATAACGGATCATAGCATTGGGTCAAGGTATCACAATCCATCAATTCATTGACGTTCTTCGCTTACCGTGCTATGTGCTCTTTGATTCCTCCATCGCGAGTACGTGTCTAGGAATCATATCATATGTTTTACTTGTTCCTTCCTTAGGCTGCAATCTCTTATCCGTCTCTCAAATTACAAAAGCCTTATCTTGCATAGTCATTTTTTGGCCTAACTTTTGTCTCTTTAAGGACATCCAAACAAAACGGACGATTGGTTGTGGGATTAAGTAAGGGAACCTATACTACTTAGACCTAAAGTCAGAAACTTCAGACAAGTTGAGTCAAGCCTTAGCAGTCTCTAGTGTGGACAAGAATAAAGCAGAAATCTGGTTACAACATCGACGGTTGGGACATGCATCTTTTGGGTTTCTAAAAAGGTTATTTCCTAGATTGTTCGAAAGAATTGACGTCTCTAGTTTTCATTGCGATGTGTGTGAACTTGCAAAAAGTCATCGAACTGTATTTCCATCAATTTTAAATAAAAGTACTTTGCCTTTTATGGTTGTTCACTCTGACGTATGGGGCCCATCAAAATTTAAAACTTTGGGTGGATCTCGTTGGTTTGTTACATTCATCGATGATTGTACTAGAATGACATGGCTGTGGTTAATGAAATCAAAAAATGAAGTGAATTTACTACTTCAAAGATTTCACAAAATCATCAAAACTCAATATAATGCAAATATTTGAGTTATTCGCAGTGACAATGGTAGGGAATATCAAAATTACGAACTGAAAGATTATTTGGAAGTAGAAGGAATGATTAATCAAACCACATGTGTTGATACACCTCAACAAAATGGGGTAGCAGAGAGGAAAAATTGACATTTACATGAAGTGGTTCGTGCTTTATTGATTCAAGCCCATATGCCATTGTGTTATTGGGGAGAAGCTCTTTCCACTGCAGTATATTTAATAAATAGAACCCCTTCACGCACCATTGACTTCCAAACACCACTTCAAGCACTGACCAAAAATTCGACTTCTCCTCTAGTACCAAATCTCCCTCCTCGTGTATTTGGATGCGTAGCCTTTGTACATATCCATAAACAACAACGACATAAGCTCGCTCCACGAGCTTTACGATGTGTGTTTCTTGAATATGCTACAAATCAAAAAGGATACAAATGTTATCATCCTCCATCTAAGCGAATGTTTATAACAGTGGATGTAGTCTTCCATGAATGTTCAATGTATTTTCCTTTTGAGTCTGAACTTCAGAGGGAGAATCATCATAAGGAAGTCCTGACACTACATTATGTGCTTGAGGGGGAGTATGAGTTTCAAGGGGAATACCAACTGCTTGATAAAAATGATTTTAGTGAACTAAATGGCAATGATGGCATATTGGAGCATGGTGAGCAAAATGGGGAAGATCAATTTGACTATGAAAGGATGGTTGATCCAGAACATATCTAAATGGAGCTCATCAATTGAAAATGAAGAGGTGATTGAAGAATCTGAGTCTCTAAATAATATACCACACCAATTGTCTTATGAGGATGTTCCTGTTTTGGAACCTGAACCACCTAGAAAACAATTACTTGAGCGTCTCACTAGAGGTATTCCCAAACTTACTTATAATCCTGATCTTTCAAGTAAAGCCAAATATCCCATGAACCATTTTGTATCGTATCAAAACCTGTCAGAATCAAATAAGTCATTTATAAATCAATTATCTACTGTGATTATTCCTAACAGTGTGCAGGAAGCTTTAGCCGATCCAAGATGGAGAGCTGCAATGAATGAAGAAATGAAATCCTTACAAAAAAATGAAATGTGGGAACTTGTTGAGTGCCCATTAGGAAAGAAACCAGTAGGATGTCGATGGGTTTACACTGTAAAACATAAAGTAGATGGCACAATTGAACGATTTAAAGCAAGATTGGTGGCAAAGGGATACACACAAATCTATGGAGTAGATTATACTGAAACCTTTGCACCTGTACCGAAAATGAATACTGTAAGAGTATTGTTGTCATTAGCTGCTAACTTGGACCGGCCACTGCAGCAGTTTGACGTAAAAAATGCTTTCTTACATGGTGAGTTATCTGAAGAAATCTATATGGAGCTTCCACCAGGGTGTATGGCATCTGAAAAATAGAGTAGAAAAGTGTGCAGGCTAAAAAAATCATTGTATGGACTGAAGCAGTCTCCAAGAGCATCGTTCGGAAGATTTACAAAGTCTATGATGGATTTTGGATACCACCAAAGCAATTCAGATCACACTTTGTTTTTTTGAAAAAAGGAACATGGTAAGATTACTGCTCTTATTGTATATGTTGATGACATGGTTGTAACAGGAAATAATCGAGAAGAAGTGAAGGCTTTGCAAGAACACTTGTCCAAAGAATTCGAAATGAAAGACATGGGTTGCTTGAAATATTTTCTTGGGATTGAAGTTTCAAAATCAAACAATAGAATCTTTCTATCACAAATAAAATACACTTTGGACTTATTGCGAGAAACAGGTATGTTGGATTGTCAACCGGCTGATACACCAATTGAGGAAGTCTTGAAATTATGCATTGAAGTAAACCAAGATCCTGTTGACAAAGGAAGGTATCAAAGGCTCGTGGCAAAGCTAATGTACTTGGCTCACACAAGACCTGACCTTGCTTATGCATTGAGTATTATTAGTCAATTTATGCACAATCCTGGTGAACAACATATGAATGTTGTGATGCGAATCTTAAGATACTTGAAATATGCTCCTGGGAAAGGAATTTTGTTTACTAAAAATACAAAATGGCAAGATATTGTTTGTTATACTGACGTTGATTGGGCTGGAGCAATTTATAATAGAAGGTCAACTTCTGGTTACTTCACATTTGTTGGAGGTAATCTTGTTACTTGGAGAAGCAAAAAACAGTATGTTGTTGCTCGATCAAGTATAGAAGCTGAGTTTAGAGGTATTGCACTCGGGCTGTGTGAAGTTTTATGGCTACGGTTGCTTTTGCATGATTTGGGTTTTCCACCACAGAAACCAATTCAATTATACTATGATAGCAAGGTTGCGTGCGATATAGCTCATAATCCTATCCAACATGATCGTACCAAGCACGTTGAGGTTAATAGGTTCTTTATTAAAGAGAAGTTGGAAAGAAAAATTGTGGAACTGCACAAGATTCAGTCAAAATATCAATTAGCAGATGTCCTTACCAAGGTTGTATCAAAACGTGTTTTCTCAAACTGTCTTGGCAAGTTGGGCATGTATGATATCTATGCACCAACTTGAGGGGGAGTGTTGAAATATTTTTGTACAGACCAAAGATATTTAGTTTCCTAATTATAGAGTAAATCACATTCCTAATTTATAGGAGTTAGGAATTAGATCCCTGATTTTAAGCTAAGATTTTTTGGATTGATTAGTTTCTATAAATTACTCTCTTCATTGTACTATATAAATCCGTGTAAGTTTCTTGTGATATATATAATTGAAGCATACTTGAATTCTCTCATATATTTCAACTGGCAGATGATGAAAAATATGACTTACGATAGAGGAGAGGGAGGAAGAAGAATGCAAAGAGGATGCATTCGAAACTAGTTTGCATCGCGAAACATTAATTGGTAGCTTAAATTGATGCATCTCGGTACAAAAAAGGTGGTGGAGTGCGATGCAAATTGGATTAGGTAATTAAAATTTATGTATCACGGTGCAAAAATTATATATTGTAATTAAAAATGATTCCATTTAAATTGATTTATCGCCGTGCAAAAATCGATGCACCATGATACATTTTTGTAGCGTGCCTCACGTTCATTAAGGGTATCGTAGTCTTTTTGGCCCCAAAAGTGTATTTTTCCGGTTGAAAAAAAACACGGGACTGGAGCGATTGAAACTTTAGAAAGTGAACCGACCTGTAATTATTCCTAGTATATATTTGTATGGACATTTATGAATATGATTTTTGGGAGAGAGAGAGAGAAATAGAGAGAGAGAGAGAGAGAGAGAGAGAGAGAGAGAGAGAGAGAGAGAGAGCATAAAAGTAAAAATTCCGAGAGTATAGTTTATCCCATCCCTTCCCAAATATATTACAATTACAATCACTCAAACCTCTTAACCAATAGCTTAACAGGCAAATAAAAAGTGGAAAAAGAAAATCTTTGAAGCCCATTGAAAACCCAAATCCAAGCCCAAAAGGAACTGGTTCAGATTTATTTAACTGTGAGCAGCTGATTTTGGCTGCTCAAAAAGAACTCTTCTGTGCATTATTATCTCCTCCAAATGCTTCTAAAAATTCCTTTCTCTCTGATATATGAAAATCTTTTGTAAGAGAGTGCCGTTCTAATTAATAGTAGTAGATGGAAGGAGAGAATAAAAATTTCTCTAGCACTTGGGAAGGTCAGCTGGAGGAGGGAGAAGAGATTCATTTGGACCTTTTCCATTGTCCACAACAAATGCCATTTTCAATCCCCATGTTGTGTGCACTTCCAAATGGCAATGCATAAACCACACCCCTACAAACAAACAACAACAAAAGTGATTTATTTTCAGAATTACTTTTACGAGAGAGATCGATACCATAGTTAAACCAAGCGCGATTCAAAATTTAATTACCTGGATTATCTGCTCTGAATCTGATAGCGGTCCAACCACCGGAGGGAAGACCAGCTGTGTTCCTCTCGACGGGGTCAACAAGATTAAACTTCTTTGGATCCGTTTTCGGGTTATAGTTTCCTAATCCTCTACCAACAACGAAGAAATTGAATCCATGCAAATGAATTGGATGGTTTTCAGGGGCGATCATCCCTGTGTCTTGTAACACCAGTTGTACCGTAGAGTTATAAGCAAGTCTATATAGCCTTGTACCCTTCATTGTTGCGAAATTCTTGGGTTGTGTACCCGTGTAATTATATGGCATCAATGGCATTGCAGGAAAATCATCCGTGAAAACTCCGCTGATGTTAAAGAAATGTGCTTGGAGAAGGGCTGTGGTTGGCATGACAAATGTAACATTATTCATATCAGCCACCACTCTACTCCCATTTACACAAGTTGGACAAGAGTTGACGCCAAGGCTAACTGTGAAAAACAGGGAATGGTCAACTGTCAATGGAACTTTGGCTGGAAATTTTGGGGAATTCAAACTTCGGAGGGAGTCCATAAAATTTGTAGCTACCGTGGTGGCATTTTTAGGTGGTGGGGCAGTGAGAGTGGTGGCCACGCTGGAGAGGGTGCCCGAGTAATGAACGGTGGCAGTGGCTGTCACATTGTCGACTAAGATGGCAGGGGTGTCCATGAAAGGTGAGACAGTAACCAAGTACTTGCCACTACCCCGATTCGTCGTAATGAGGACGTTTGTCGTTTGGCCGGGTGCTATGAGAATCGTGTCGGTTTTGAAGGGTTTTACGTAGGTGGCATCGACCTCGACAATAGTGAGCTTATGGCCAGCAACTTTAAAGAACAGTTCTTCATTAAGTGCAGCATTGATAATCCTCAACATGTAGGTCTTGCCTGCGTCCACCGGTAAATTGAACCCTCCTGTATATTTCATGGTACAAAACAAATAGTCCATTCAAATCATTGTACCAAGAATAATTTGAAAAAAAATGCTTTAAGTTGTTGTGTACTGTTTTGGTGTCCTAGCCTCCTAGTCTTAGGTGAGGTGAAATCTTATTGTAGTACTTTTGGGAAGTGGTTTGGGCTACCTTGCGTTAAGCAAGTTGAGACAGGCCCAGGATGGCCATTGATGGTGTGAGCGTCGGAAACATTCGGGGCCTGGCCCAACTTTTGTGCCTGATTGATCACAGCTTCCACATCTGATTTCCACCATTCTCCTGCAATATAATTGCCCAAGTCAGCATCAAATATAACTTGTTAAGAACAAGGCTTGGCCCGAGCTAGTGAGTCGGGTCAAGAATTAAAAGAGTTGACCATTTTGATAATTCTCACCTAAGATAACCACCTTTTCCTTATGGGGTTGGGGGAAGGGGTAGGGTACCCCAAGCTTGGGCAAGATGACAATACCACCATGGACGGTGGCTCTGAGCCAGAGGATGTGTGCATGCCACCAAAGTGTGCCCCTTTGCCCTGTTAATGTGAAGTTGTACACGTAGCTTTGGCCCGGTTGAATTGGGCATTGTGTTATGTATGCTGGTCCATCAGCCCAACCCGTACGAAGTTGCCGAATCCCATGCCTGCCCATCATTCAATTAAATTTTGGGACTTTATCATCATTTGCTCTTTTAGAACCAACAATTACTATTATTCACAAATCACAAGCCATTATAGTTTCGTGTAAACAATACTAACCAATGGATGCTAATGTTATATTTGACATGATTGACCACCTTGACCAACACTGTATCATCCTCCCTAGCATATAAAGTGGGTCCCGGGGAAGCGCCATTGATTGTAACTATAGGCTTACTTGAACATAATCTCGTTTTATTTCGCATCACCACCTGCACATATTAAATTGAAATCGGTATGGCTCATAATTAAACAAAAATTTTAAGTGAGATTTAATTAATGCGAATATGATCATATGACTATCTACCAACTTCGATAAAATAAAATAAAAATATTTTTTTTCTTTAAATAAGGAAGTAGAAAACACATTTCCTAGAGATATCGCCATATCTAGGAAAATACTTGCGGTTGTATTCAACTCTGTATGAATAAAGCATCATCTGAGTTTTGAAATTATTTCATGTATGTTTAAGTGCTCGTGTATTCTATTTTTCTTGCACTAGCAGTGTATCATGTATTAGTATAGGATGTTAGATAACTAGGTAGCTAGTAGAGTTAGATCGCATTGTAACACAAAGAACAAATTTTCTTTGGTGCAAGAAAATGGCCATGGGTGAATGAAAAAAAGAAGGTCAGAAGTGATATCAAAATGGAAAACTACTTACATTAAACTTGTAATGACGAATTCTACAGTCGACCAATGCCGGAAAAACACAAACAACCAACACCAAGACTCTAAGCCATGGTGCAACCTCCATCTCTCTCTCTCTCTCTCTTGTTGTGAAATACTTTGTTTGATGGCTTACTTAGGGTTTAGCTGACCAGCCCAACCTTATATAAAGAGAAAGGAAAGAGGGTACTGCTGGAATGTCATTTTAATTATTAGGTAGACACTTGAAAGGGAAGATCTACTAGTATGCATATTTATCTAGATACTTTTGGTACTACCTCCATTCCTAATTAAATGTCTTTTTTTAAAATAATTAATTACTTGTTTTTGGTGCATGTTTTTAACCTTTTCAAAAAAGCATAATACACATAATTCATATTACTTTATGTACTACTCCTACGAACCATATTATTAATTTTTATGATTTTGAAAAAATATAGAAAAATAGCTAGGCATGAAATTTCCATTAAAAAGTTAAATCAGGACAAAAATGATATAATTAGAATGGAGAGAATATTTGGTAATATGTATATATATTTCTTGAGATGTACACAAAGTAGCTAGTTAGCTATCTATCTATTCAATGAAACCAATGCACTTATTTTGAAGCAAAGCTATTAGGTAATGACCAAGTTTTGAAAGAGTTGCTGATCAGAATATGGTTGGTCTAACTATACCTATGGAGTATGGAGGTTGTTTATTTGATTACAACAAATTCAAGCTAACCATTGACCAAATGACAAAGCACAACTTAGGAGATTACATATGAAAAATTAGGTCAAGTGAAACAGGATCACCTAACATAACTAATTAACATCAGTGGCAGTTGGTCATAATAACTGAAAAGCTATATGTGTTTTGCGCTGCCTAATGCTATAATTCACAACCACTTCACTGACACTGTACGTTCAAACTAGCTTGTTCCCTTTTCCCCACTAAGATTTTTGGTAGAAGGAATTATAACCTTTTGTATATGCATGGGTTATGGGTAGATTCCTAAACTTTCCATTGGAGGGAGGCTCTTTCCGGCCATAATTGAACACATTTACAGGGTTATGGTTATGGAAAACATACATAGTCATTGTAAAATGTTTTATGAGCCAACCAAAATTAATGAAGCCTTTTCTAAGGAAAACTACTTACTTACCTCCACATCCACATCCCTAAGTCATTTTTCAAAACTCATTCCATTTATATTACATCCTCCAAATATTATCAATAACTAATGAGTCTTTCTTTTCACACCCCCCCCCCCCCACAAAACCATTTAATCCTAATATTATCAATGGAAGAGATATGTTTTTTAAAAAGAGAAAAACGTGGCCAACAGTTAGATCTAGGCTACGCCACAATGCCACATGGCACTTGAGGAAGTAACATCCGATGCATTTATCAGTTGCTACTACGAGCGTCTTTCTCCTTTATTTTTATCCTTATAATTCAAAAGTATAAGTAAAATAAATGAGGTTTCGGGCAGGAGGCTAGGGTTTGAATGGGGTTTGTACAGATCTTTTTTTTTCAAAAAGATGAAAAAAGTGGTTAAGTGTACCATAAGTTTATGCATTTTTAAAGTTACTAGTATTAGTTCTTGTACGATTCAAATGCATGTTAGTGATCAAAGTTTGGACGTTTTTGCACACCGATGGTCCCTAAGCTAGATCTCATTAGAATCTGATTCATCAAGTGAGATTTGAGGGATAAGTTGTACAAAGTAATAATACATATTTATACCTATTGAGATTAATGTGCCGATAAATTCAGTCATTCTTTTCACAATATTCCAATGTCTTTTAGTTTTCCTATGTGTCTTTTAGTTTTCCCTTATTTATGTTCTAGTTAATGTTGGAGATTGAGTCTAGAATGTTCATCACTCTAGTATAAATATGACCTTGATGTAATAGCTAAGATGTGAGAAATATATAAGTTACAAAATATAAACCTTCTCTTATACATTTCCTACTCTATTCCTCTTCATAAAATTCAGAATTTATAATCTCCATATTACTACCTTCCGATCCTGGTATCAGAGCTTATGTTCTGTAGAAGGTAGTTTTATCCCAAAAATTATCCAAAAGTGTGTGAGTCTAGAATGTCTAACTCGAGTGAAACTATCCCCATATTTTCCGGTGAGAATTATGACCACTGGGTCGTGAAGATGAGAACAATCTTCATTTTCAAAGATTTGTGGGAGTATATTGAAGAGGGTTTTGAAGAACCCGAAGATGTAGCAGAGTTGGAGGATGCATGAAAGAAGAAATTGAACGAGGATCGAAAGAAAGATGCAAAGGCTCTTATCGCTTTCTACAGCAAGGTGTGTCGGAGGAGTTGTTTTCTAGAATTATGAGAGCAACAAAGGCGAAAGAAGCTTGGGAGATTCTTCAAAAGGAGTTCCTAGGTGATTTGAAGGTAAAGAATGTCAATATTCAAAGTTTTAGGAGAGAGTTGGAGAATTTGAAAATGAAAAATTCTGAAAGTGTTAAAGATTATTATACAAGGATGATGAATATCATTAATCAAATGAGAGGGCTTGGTGAAGTTGTTCCAGATAGTAGAATTGTTGAAAAGATTTTTGTTAGTTTGCCTCCTAAATTTGATGGTATGGTGTCCATTATTGAAGAAACAAAAGATTTTTCTACATTGACGGTTCAAGATTTGATAGGTTCGTTGAAGGATCATAAGAAGAGATTAGAAAGACACTCTGAAAAATATGATGAGAGTGCTTTCCAATCTAAGTTGAATTTTGGCTCGAAAGATGTTGAGAAAAGTGGTGAAAGTAGTGATCGAAGAAGAATGGATGAGTCATTTAGAAGAGGTAAATATGGTAGCGACCAAGGTAAGGTCGAGGTAGAGGCTCAAGAGGTGGAGGAAGACAGAATTTTGTTCGTGGAGGAAATTCCAAGATTTCCCAAAGTTGTAACACTTGTGGGAAAAACAACCATAGTTCCGAAGATTGTTGGTTTAAGGGTAAACCGAAGTGTTTTCGGTGTGAAAAATTTGGCCACAAAGAGAAGGATTGTAGGGTGAAAATACCGCAGCAAAAAGCTAATTTCTTGGAGGAGAAAGAAAGTGAAGGTAACATGTTCTATGCTTGTCAAAGTGCAACCGAGTACAAGAACGATGTGTGGTACGTGGACAGCGGTTGTAGCAATCACATGACGGAGACAAATCAATTTTTGTGGCTATGAATACTTCCATAGACTCACAAGTAAAGATGGGCAATGGAGCATTGGCAAAGGCGCAAGGAAAGGGTACGATTCGTGTGCAAACGAAGAAAGGTACGGTTAATTCATGATGTTTTACTTGTTCCGAGTTGGATCAAAATTTATTGAGTGTTGGGCAACTTGTGGAGCATGGATACATGGTGAATTTCAAAGATAATTGTTGCATGATTTATGATAAAAATGGTGCACAAGAATTGGTTGCTTCTATCAAGATGGAGAGAAATCGGAGTTTCCCACTTGTCCTCAAGTATGTTCAAAATGTAGCTTTAAAAGCTCACATTCTTGAAGATTCGTGGTTGTGGCATAAAAGGCTTGGGCACTTGAATTTTCATAGTCTCAAGCTACTTCAACAAAAAAACATGGTTCAAGACCTTCCAAAAATTGAGGAGATCCATGAAGTTTGTGAAGGATGTACTGTTGGGAAGCATCATCGACAATCTTTTTCCAAAAGGCGGTGCATGGCGTGCCAAGGAAAAATTGGAGCTGATTCATACGGACGTGTGTGGTCCTATGGAGAATCCAACTCATGGCGGTAATAGATACTTCATTCTTTTTATTGATGACTATACGCGCATGACTTGGGTTTATTTCATGAGACAAAAATCTGAGGTGTTTTATATTTTTAAGAAGTTTAAAGCTCTAGTTGAAAAACAAAGTGGTCATGTTATTAAATTCCTTAGAAGTGATAGAGGAAAAGAATATAATAAAAATGAATTTGACAAGTTTTGTGAAGATGAAGGCATTGATAGGCAGCTCACTTTTCGCTATACTCCTCAACAAAACAGAGTAAGTGAAAGGAAGAATCAAACTGTGGAAGAAATGAGCAAGTCTATGCTTCATGCAAAGGGTTTGACAAAGAGTTTTTGGGGGTGAAGCCGTGAATGCAGCTGTGTACTTGATTAATAGAAGTCCAACAAAAGCTTTGTACAACAAAACTCCATTTGAAGCTTGGAGTGGGAGAAAGCCATCCTTGAGGCACTTGAAGGTGTTCGGGAGCATTTGTTATTCTCAAGTTCCAAAACAAAAGAGAAGGAAGCTTGATGAAGCTAGTGAAGTATGCATCTTTATTGGGTATAGTACCATGTCAAAAGGGTTTAGAGTTTGGAGCTTGAAAGACAACAAAGTTCTTATTAGCCGAGATGTGTTGGTTGATGAGAATGCTTCTTGGGATTGGAAGAACAAAAAAGTCGAGAAGAGTATAGCTCTTATAGATGATGATGATGAAGATCTTGAAGAAGAAAATGGTGAGGTTGAAGTTTATTCAAGTCCACCTAGCAACCCACATGTATCTTCTAGCTCTTCGGCAAGTTCAAGTTCAAGTCCAAGATCAAGTTCATCTTCTAGTTCTAGTCAATCTCAAGTTCTCCAATCAGTTCGTTCTTGCTCAACTCCAAGGAAAATAAGGAGTTTGAGTAATATTTATACAAGATGCAACTTTTGTGTCTTGGAGCCTGAAAATTTTGAAAAAGCTGACAAGGAGGAAGATTGGAGAAAAGCCATGGAAGAAGAGATTCATGTCATAGAGAAGAACAAGACTTGGGAGCTAGTTGAGAAGCCGAATGACAAGGAGATCATTGGAGTGAAATGGGTGTTCAAGGTAAAGCTGAATCCGGATGGATCTATCAACAAAAAGAAGGCAAGGTTGTTGTTAAAGGCTATACACAACATTCCGAAATTGATTACAATGAAACATTTGCACCGGTGGCTCGTCTTGATACGATTAGAGCTATCATTTCCATAGCAGCCCAAAAATCATGGAAGCTTTATCAATTAGATGTCAAATCTGCGTTTTGAATGGAGAATTGGAGGAAGAGATCTATGTGAAACATCCACAAGGTTTCATACAAAAAGGCAAAGAAGAAAAGGTGTACAAGTTGAAGAAGGCATTGTACGGGTTGAAGCAAGCACCTCGTGCTTGGTACATCAACATTGACTCTTATTTTGCTCAAAAGGGGTTCCAAAAGAGCAAAAGTGAGCCAACTTTGTACATGAGGACCGAAGGTAACTCTATTCTTATTGTTGCTCTTTATGTTGATAATTTGCTTTATACCGGTAACAATGAGAAAATGATCCTTGAGTTCAAGAAGGATATAATGAAAAGATATGAGATGAATAACATGGGCTTGCTATATCATTTTCTTGGTATGGAGATTTATCAAAAAGAAGATAGTGTGTTTCTTTGTCAAAAGAAATATGCTGAAAATATTTTGGCGAAGTTTGGGATGGATGATTGCAATCCTACGAAAACACCTCTCATTATGAATGAGAAGTTGTTGAAAGAGGATGATGCAAAGAAGGTTGATGCCTCTATTTATAGAAGTTTGGCTGGAAAGTTGTTGTATCTTACGGCTACAAGGCCGGACATAATGTTTGTTGCAAGTTTGTTAACAAAATTTATGCATGATCCGAGTCAAATTCATTTTGGGGCAGCAAAGAGGGTGTTGAGATACATTAGAGGTACTACCAATTTTGACATGAAGTATGAAAAGAAGCAAGTGTTAAGTTACATGGTTATTGTGATAGTGATTGGGAGGTTGTGGTGATGCTATGAAAAGCACCTCCGGCTATGTATTTTCTCTGGGTTCAAGTATGTTTTCTTGGTCATCAAAGAAGCAAAAATTTGTGGCTCAATCATCTGCGGAAGCGGAGTATGTTTCAGCTGCTATAGCTACTTCTCAAGCTATATGGTTGCGAAGAATTTTGGAAGATGTTGGAGAGATTCAAAAGGAGTCTACTACAATTTTTTGTGACAACAAATCTGCTATTGCTATGTCGAAGAATCCAATTTATCATAGTCGTACTCGCCACATTGCTATCAAACATCATTTCATTCGTGACGCTATTGAAGAAGGAGAGATCAAGCTCAACTATTGCAAGAGTGAGGAGCAAGTGGCGGATATCTTTACAAAGGCACTTCCTAAAGAAAAGTTCCATAAATTAAGGGAGCTTCTTGGAGTTGTGGCAGCACATTAAGGGGGAGTATTGAGATTAATGTGCTGATAAATTCAACCATTCTTTTCATATTCCAAAGTCTTTTAGTTTTCCCTTATTTATGTTCTAGTTAATGTTGGAGATTGAGTCTAGAATGTTCATCACTCTAGTATAAATATGGCCTTGATGTAATAGCTAAGATGTGAGAAATATATGAGTTACAAAATATAAACCTTCTCTTATACATCTCCTACTCTATTCCTCTTCATAAAATTCAGAATTTATAATCCTCATATTACTACCTTCCGATCCTAACAATACCCAAATCATAGGCTACCGTATATTTTTGTTCATTTTACAAATCAAGTGTTTGATAAAATAGCAAACATAAAAAAAATTGTAGTCAATGTGTTTGATTTTGATGTAAATTATCAAAAAATGGTAATTATACCTTAATTCTAGGCCTCTGTCTTAGGCGCTAGGCCCTAGTGTGCCGCTTGGATTTTTAGAACCTTGGCGAGTCAAACCTTAGAGACTTCTCTGTCTTCCATAAAGACGATGGAGTTCTTACATCTCAACTCCAGTTTCTACTACACGCTATCGTCGTCGAGCTATCTGCACCGACCTTCCTTTTCGACGTTCGTGAAACTCCATGACCTCACCTTCAGCTCGTCACCTACGTACGGTTCTCGATCGGTAGATCGGCCTCTCCTAGTTGCGTCTCCACGAGATCAGATTGTACGGAAGCAAAACGCATCCAATCAATAGACATTTCCATAAAAGACGTGCATGTGTTCGCCGACGACGACGCATCCACTCTTTCTGTTGTAGTTTACGCAAGAATTATAACTCTGTTTCGTTTCTCTTATACCTCTCGCTTATCAACTCATCCGACAAAATCGCTTCATTTTCACCTCATTCGCGTCTAACGTATGATATCTCCCATTCCCAGATTCGTTGAATTAAATGAATATATCTCCGGCATTAAGACATTATGTTTTGAATTCGAGTTCTTGAACTGTTTGATGAAATTTGTTGCATTTGGAATCATTGAATGAATATATGTCTGAAAATTTGTTGAAATTTGTTCAATTCAAGTATAGCTCAGATGTAATTTTTCCAGTAAAAATTAAGGCTCTCTCCCTCTTTCTCTCCTTTCTGAGTTCTTCCCATTAATGCTAAATTAGGGTTCTTGAGAGACAGCGATTCTTGTTCTCCCAATTCAGGAAGACGAAAAGCGCCGCTTGGGGTTAATCGATATCTGGAATTACTTCCCCTTCCCTATGTATTTTTTAAAAAATTTCTTCATCTACTTCGAATATATTTAATTTCTTCATCTATTCCAGATAGGTTTGTGTTTCTAAAGGTTGACAACGGCCTAATTTTAAAATTGGCAAAGTTCTTGATTTGGGTTTTCATTTCTTGATCTTTCCTATGTATTTTTTTTATTTCTTCATCTTATCCGGCAAAGAAATAGAGCTGGGGGTTTTCATGCCTGCCCTAATTTTTTTATTTCTTTATTTTGGTAAACCCTCAATTTTCTTTCGGTTTGTGAGCTCTCGTCTCTTGAAATGTCTTTTTTTTTTTAGGATAAAGACATTTGAATAAAGAAAGCTCACATTACGTTCGATTTAACGTTATAATTGAAACAGTCGTGTAAAAACAGATCATTTCTAAAGACATCCATTTCAATCACCTTTGGCGAGCAAAAAAGGAAAATTTTATCATCGTCCAACTCCAGTCTTGAGCCAAGGGCTTGCAACTGGCAACTCCATTCGCCAAATTCCAGCCGACCTTCATGTCTGACCAATCCAAACAACACCACCAGCACCAACTCACTCCATCTCCAGTCACATCTCCCTCTCTCGTTCTTCAAAACCGGTAACCGCCCTCTGCAATCTTAGTTCGCACACAGCAGACCCACCAGCAATCACCTATCACTTCCGGTCACGCTTTGATTTCTCTCTCAACCCCGCCAGCGCTTAGTGCTGTTGCTCAGTGCTAATGCACGATTTTTCTCCTCCCTTTTGCGCAATTACTCTCACTCTGATCTATGGGCTTCAGATGGAAGTCGATTTGTCTCGAATTACAGACTCATTAGAAGTGCTACGAATGACGTGACCTTTTTTATCCTTCCATGACGCCTTACGCCGAGATCCTTACTGCTTTATCAGTATGTGCGATGCCCTGACTTTATGGTCGACGAGGACATTTCGGTATTTTTCTTGTCTTTGTCAGTTCAATCTGTTGCAGAGATTGAAGTCTTTTTCCGCTTCCAGTCGGCTACCTCTATTTTGGTTGGCATTGCCGGTGACCCTTACACTGTGTGGGGTTGAGGTGGTGTCGTGGTGGTGATTGAGGTTTAGCTCTTTTCTTTGTTGATTTTGTTTTAGATCTTGATTAAAGAAGAAGAAAGAAGACGATGATGACGACGATGACATGGATAAAATAGGCATTTAATATAATTTTAATGTTTGGTTAAATTGCAACATAATTTAAGGGATTAATATATAATTTGGTTAATGAACTTGAATTTTTTTATTTATATGATACTTTTAATGTTGAACATTTTCTATGGTATTCTTAAACGTTCAACCTAATTTTGAGTTTGATGTTTAGTCTCATGTGGCGTTATCTTTGAAAGAAACGTTAATTTTTTAGAAAATGACAAAATTGCCCTCACTAATTCTAATAAATATATATGTTGTCAATTTATTATTGAATTAGAAATTGACCTAATATAAAATAAAAAGAAAAAATAAATTGAAATAAAAAATAGAGGACAAAGTCAACTCCACCCAACAGCTACCCTACCCCTCCCCCACATACACACACGTACACATTGCCACCACACCCACTTTCTTCTCCCTCTTCCCAATCCCACCTTCACCAAACAACAACTCATCTCCCTCTAACGACATATCTTGGAACAATTTCATCGTCGATTGGCGAAGGTGGTGGCAATGGCAGTGATGGTGGAAAGTGGACTTTTTGGAGGCGGTAACAAATAAGAGGTGGGGTTTGAGGAGGGCAGTTCACAATTGAGTCACAGGGAAAAGATATAACCTCAGATATTTTGAATGCATCATCTTTCAGGTGTTTTGGTTTGAAATTTAATGTCTGCATTGTAGAATATTTGCTAAGAAGAAGCAATGTCGAGTGTCATTTACCTTGTTGAAACACACCACCCATTTATCTATTTGAGGCTACATCAATTTCTTTTTTCTTTTTATTTTACATTTGATTAATTTCCAGCTCAACAATAAATTGACAACATATATATTCATTAGAACTAGATTATGTATTAAGTTCATGCATTTATACCCACGCTAGTACGGAGTAGATACGTATTCTAAATGAAATCCAACAAAAATATTGAGAAGGGCAGTTAGCAGCATTTTATTTTATACAAAAATATGGGGTACTATATGATGTAAAGATACTCTCATCACTGATTGTCACATTTTGTGGGTCCCAAAGACTCAGCCTAATAAGAGTGTGCCCATCACGTAGTACCCATATTTTGGTGCAAAATGAGAGTGGCTCAAGCATTACCCTATTGAGAAATATGAGTGAGGGGGTTGGAAAGAGAGAGACGGGCAGTTACACAACCGCCTTCACACATGTGAAGGTAGGTTTTAATCGTGACCGTAAGATTTTGGTAAAAAAATAAATCGCAACCTTTAGATAGCTTTAATCAATTGCACATGTGTGAGTATGTGCTCTATTGTATTTTAGACTAGTACTCTTGCCCGTGCCGACGGGTACTCAAGACACTTGAAAAATTTATCAATAAATGAAGCAGATATTGTAGAAATGAACTACTAAAAATATTATTTTCTTAAAAAAAAATTGACTTTCAAACGAGAGCTCTTTGCCTGTAACCCGAGGGATTAATTAATAATTTGTATACAAATTGCAGGCCGCCTGACAAACGGGTCGGACAAAATTAAATTGCTTAAGTTAATTACGATAACAGTTAAAAAGAAAAAAAATTTCAAATTACAAAACTTAAGTTTTTTTTTTTTTAATTTTTTAAATTTGTATACGAAATTATGGGTTGGAAAAAAATTAAATTGATTAAGTTAATTACGATAACAATTAAAAAGAAAAAAATGCAAATACAAATTTTCGCAATCATAAATCTGTAAAACTGTAAAACCGTAAAATATTAATTATAAAATCGTAATATCTCAGTAAAAGAGTAACTAATTTTCACAAATGTAAAATAATAATTGTAAAACCGTAAAATATTAATTATAAAACCATAATATCTCAGTAAAAGAGTAACTACTTTTCGCAAATGTAATATAATAACCTCAGAACCGTCTTGTAAAACCGTAATATCTCAATAATTTCGCAAGATAATAAAATAGGGATGGAAAAAACGGATAAAAAGCGGTT
Organism: Codonopsis lanceolata; assembly: GCA_013146195.2. Lineage (NCBI taxonomy): Eukaryota > Viridiplantae > Streptophyta > Magnoliopsida > Asterales > Campanulaceae > Codonopsis > Codonopsis lanceolata. The sequence goes on along the minus strand of JABEVN020000020.1, from coordinate 103,962 downwards.
GAGATTGTGAGATTAAACGTGACGAGAGACATTCTTTATATTTCATATATATCAATATTACATTGAAATGAATGCCCGCACTTAATTTTTCGTTTAAAAATTTGACATTCATCAACTTTTTAAAAACTACAATGAAAATTCTTTTAAAAAAATTGGGAGACATTATTTGGAAATTGGTGTTGCGAAATAGTTTTTTATTCAATAGCCGTAAAATCTTGGTAAAACAGTAAATTGATTAATTTGTATACGAAATTGTGGATCAGAAAAAACCGGCCGGACAAAAATTAAATTGATTAAGTTAATTACGATAACAGTTAAAAAGAAAAAAACAAATATTTCAATTAATTCGTATACGAAATTATGGTAAAACTGTAAAACCGTAATAGGGAAGATAAGGAGTCGGGAGGAATTGCAAGAAAGAGGGAAAGAATACTCGCTGAGAAAACCATCATTCGCACATGCGAGAGTTGAGGGAAATAAGGGCCGTTGGATCACCGTAAAACAGTAAATCCTAACCCTTTTTTAACTCAAGTCAATTGTAAGCGTGTCACACTGACCTCTATTGTATTATAAATTAGTGAGGGCAATTTTGTCATTTTACAAAAAAATAAAATTCTTTCCAAAGATAATGCCACCAGGGATTAATATGAAGCCCAAAGTTAGGTTGAGAGTCACCATAAAAAATGTTCAACATCAGGTACAATATAAATGAGAAATTCCAAGTTCAAAGACCAAATTATATATTAATCCTAGTACAATGGCCATTACGAAGATTTTAATATTCAAGTGACCTAGTTACAATCTTTTGTAAAGGACAATGACCTAATTGTATGTTTGTCGTGTTTTTATGGGAAAGTGATAGAAATAAGAAATTTATGTGAAAGAAGTTATGAAACAAGGTTAACCAAATAAGTATAATATTACTCTCTCCGTCCCTAAATTATTATCTTATTTTCCTTTTTCGTCTGTATTAAAATAATTTTTTTTTAAATTTTCTTTTTAAGACAACATTTTTACTATTTTACCCTTACTTTTTCATTCTACTTTAATTATAAGTCACATGCACATGAGTTTTAAGGTAAACTATACATCTAACGAATATTAATAAAGACAAATTTCAAATTGGTACAATTTTAGAAACATCTTTTCATCTAGGTTCATCAATTTTTTGGATATTGCATATAACTACAAATTGGGTGCCAAATGACAAAAATGTCATTAATGAAGATAAATCTCATGTAGCCTAAAAAAAACCAAAAAACGCTGATACCAAGGCTTGACATCAGCACTGTTTTCATAGTTTATTCAACTAAAAAAATTCAAAAATGATGATGTCAAGGCTTGGCATCATGTTGACAATCTACGCATCAGGACTGTTTATTAAAAAATGGTTCATAAAATGCTGATGTCAAGGCTTGGCATCAGGAATTCAAAAATGTTTTTAAAAAATGTTGATGTCAAGGCTTGGAGATAATTGCAAAAATAACACTGACCTACTTTATGTTTTGCAAAATTAACCTCGTGTATTGATTTTCACTAAATTGAACCTCCACCTATTTTCATTTTTGCAATTCAAACCTTCCGTCAAAGAGGTGTTTTTTTTTAACGGGATACTGAGTTGGCAGCTGACGTGGACACTGTAGCATCCAACTTATATTTCCCGCTTTTTTTCATTGCAAATTAAACACTGTACATTTGTTTGTCTTACAAAAAGAACCTTGGTCAAACCGTAGTTTATTTCCCGCCATTTCTATTGCAAATTAAACCTTATACATTTTTTTCTTTTTGCAAGATGAACCTTGGTCGAATTACTTGTTAGCTCCCGCTTTTTTTATTGCAAAGTAAACCTTGTATAATAATTTTTTTGCAACATAAACTTTGAGAGAAAACCATATTTTGGCTATATATATTCTTATTTCATCCTAAAAAAATCATCTCATTCTCTAACAATCCATTTCATTAATTATATTTTTTATTTCACGATGAACACAGTTCACTGCCATTGTGGAAGGACGGCTGTCATACGAAAACATCATCGACGGATCAAAATACAGGAAGGAGGTTCTTGGGTTGTAAAAAATATGGGGTAAGTTATTGATTTTTTAAAATTTTAATTTTCTGAAAAAATTATTTTTTTTATTTACTTGTTTTATTTTTTCTGTTCTTGTAGCTAGAAAGGGGATATCGATTTTTCCTCTAGTTTGATCCTCCTCTAAAGGCAGTTGAAGTGGAAACTAAAAAAACAACAAATGCCTTTGGTTTTGTTTTGTGTTATCATTCGTGTTCAACCTCATCTTCATTTTAATCATAATTGGGCATGATTAAGCTTTCGGAGTATGGAAGTATTAAGAAATGGTTGGGGTTAATTTTGTGGTATTGTATATTTTGCTGTTGGATGTGTTAAAATGAAAACTCCTAAACCCTTGCCGGATAGGGTGGTTCGAGCATAATACCTTTTAAGCTCGTTAAGATTGAAGGGCTGAACAAGGTCTTTTCTTTCCTGGCTTGTGAGGAGTATGGCATCTCCTGACCGGATCTCTTTGACAATATACGGCACATCGTGGAAGAGAGTGGTAGCAGCCTTTTGATAAGTAGCACCAACATTTTTTAGCCCAGACGACATGACATGATAGCAGTAGGTCCCCCAAAGGGGTGGTGAATGAGGTCTTTTCTTGGTCTCCTGCTGCCATTTTGATTTGACTATATGACGTCGATGAAGGATCTGATTTCATTAACAGCAACGACGTCTACCACAATATTGATATTGGGTAGAGGAAAATTATCTTTGGGTGACGCCTTGTTGAGGTCGCGAAAATCTATGCAGATCCGAACCTTCCTGTTGGGCTTGGGAACAGTCACCATATTGGACAGCTCGATCGGGTTTTTTTCTCTCTTCTTTTTCTTTTTCTTTTTATTTTTTTTTACTCTTTATTTTTATTTTTTTAACTCTTTTTTTATTTGTTATATATTTTTTTAATATTCTTTTTTTTTACTACCCGAATGAAGTTGACGCTTGCTTTTATGATTTCTTCTTTAACTTGTAGTGACCATTCCGCTTGATGCGGCGGAGTTTGTTGATTGGTAGAGCATCCTGATATATGGGGATCCGGTGTTCGACTATGGTGCGATCTAGCCCCAACACATCTTCATAGGACCAGTGAACATGTCCACGAACTCTTTAAGGAGATCCATGAGTGTTATCCTTTCGAACCTTGCGGGTAGTTGCCGATTTTGATTCCTTTGATTTCATTGTCCAGCCCTAGATTGATAGTGGATCGGCCATTCGTTGATGAATGATGTTGTCCCACGGTGCTCTACCGACTTTACAAGCTCAAGCAAATAATTTTTATCTTTTGGGTCCTATTAAATGACTCATTATTATAATTATTTAATGCGTCTTTTAATGTAGGTGCAACTAAGAAATAAGCAAAGACATTTAGATTATTATTAAAAGCACACCGCATGCGGGGTTTATTACATTATTGAGGACATGGGGTTTGAGATCCTCAATTTTAGGGAGCAGATTGGTAGATGACTAACTGTAAGGCTAGAGGAAGGAATAGGGGTAATATATTCGAAACGGTCCACCGGTTCAACGGGTGTTAAAAAATGGGCCGGTCGTAGTATACTAGTTCTGAGGCTTATTAGAAATAGACTCAAACTCAACAGAGAGCTTCGTAATCCGGTACTCTCCGCCTATCATACCGGGAAGTTTTCATCAACCTCAATCATGTTGATTTGAGGTAGAGGGTTATTGACTATATTTGGTGCTGGGATGAGGCTTTTCAATAACCTTATCATCTATAAGATCTCGAATAGCATCTTTGAGTATATAACATTTATCGGTGAGGTGACCCCGCTGCGGCGATGATATTCACGATCTTGGGCATGATTCCGAGTCCCGGGTAGGGGGTTTGGTGGCTTATAATTTTCCATAGGCTTTAACACTCCTTGTGCCATTAGCCCCTACAGATTACAGGGAGGCTTGCGGTTCATCATAATGCCGGTTCGATTTACGAAATTTACATTCGGGCCATTATTCCCTCCAACTATGTTGACAGACATATCTGCTCCATAAGACCATGGAACAGTGCCATAATTTTGGGTAGGAAAAGTGGCGATGCATTTCCTACCACATTGACGGGTGTGGGCTGTCTTCCCTTTAGAGTAACGGAAAGAGTTAGGAGGCGTATTGACTTGTAATTGCCCGTCAGTATATCATCATCAATACGGGCTCCTATCTCTACTATTTCTTTAAAATTGGTGTAGGAAGGTACCGCATGTGTTCCAAGTAAATGGGCCGGAGGTTTTTTATGAACATTCGGCATGACTCGTTGGATCAGTCATCAAAGGTCCGAGCCAACTTTCTTTTCCACCGATTGCGAACTCAAGCCAATGTTTTTTTCCTCTGGGTGCACGACTCAAGGTCCCTTCTATTTTCGGATGGTGTTATCTTTGTACCTTTCAGAACGCTGACTATCTGGTCCCACGTATTCATGGTGCCGCTATCGACAACATTAGCCATTGTTTGGCGCCCTATTAGGGTGATGTGAAAATTGGAAGCCATAGCCTCAAAGCTAGCTCCCTCGACCGCATGCGGTGGAATAAGATTTTAAGTGGGATATAGGGCATCCGGTTCCATCAAATTTTTCTATTTCGGGCATTTTGAATTTGAAAGGTAATACCGCCGCAGGTTGTAATGTCGTGTGCCAGCGTAAAAATTCCCCTTTGTTGAGAAGCTTGAGTACCATAGCCTTTATATTTTCCACGTCGGCCTCTATTTTAGTGGTGGGGAGTTGGCTTTTGGTATATACTAATTTGGATTAGGGAAAATTTGGGTTAATTTTCGGTGTCTAGTAGGGATTTTGGTTTGGATATGGATTCGGGGTGGAACTTGGGTAGGATATGGATTTTGGGCTGGATAAGGATTTTGGGTAGGTGGATTTTGGATGGTTTCTACCGGGATCATTGTAAGGTAAATAAGTGGTAACTTGGCTTTGGCGGGTTATAACTTTGTGGGTCCATATATGGGCTACGTTTCGAGGGTTGGTTATGGGAACAGGGAGGTCATTTGGGCTTTGGGGAATTTTGGTGCTTGGGGAAGGATATGAAGGATAGGATGGGTAAGGCGATATTTGGGTAGTAGGGACTTGGTGGAGGATTGAGATTTGGGGTAGTGGCCATATTTGGTGGATTAGTGTTTGGTGGGGAGTTGGGTTTGGAGGTACATGAGATGTGGATGCTTCGGGGATTGTAGGGGAAGAATTCACCTCACCACCGGGTTTTGAACCTTGTATAATACTTGCTATTTGGCTTCACAAGCGTTCATGTCGTGCATCCAGATTCGGTCAGCCATTTCTTTGCATTGCCGAGTCGAGCATATCCCTGAGCCCCGAACTGCGTACCCATGTCGGACTGCTCATCTTTGCCATCTTGCTTGGATCTGCTTTCTCTACCGATTACGCCTTGTTCGATCGTCGATGCGATACCTTACGATTCGATTTACGCACTAATTTCTCGTATCAACCGGCCAAGTACTATCTCTGCCTTTCCAAATTCGGGCGGGCAGTTTCGAGGAAAATGGGTTATGGAGGTATCGAGGTTGGTCAAGGCTTTCGAGTTTGGAGTCAGCGTGCCTTTATTAGTATATTTTATTTACTATTTATTTGTTCCCTACAATTGACCGGATAAGCACACGCTTTATTTTGACGGTCACGGGACTTTCCTCGAACAGTGGATTCTTTCTCCGAGTATAAGACCAACGTATTCCACCGCCTTTCAACTCCCCAAGATCGATCGATCCCGCGAATGACATATACTCTTTCCAGATCCACCATTCGAAAGCGGTCTAGGTCGAGCATCAAAGAATAATAAATCATCCCCCTGTTTATTATTATTTTTGTCATTTTTTTTGTTGCGCAATTTATTTTCATCATTTTTTTTACTTGCACATTTTTCTTTATATATATATATTTAATTTTCCTTTTATTTTTTTGACGGGTCGACTCACAATTCAGAGATGCAAAAACCGGTCGGTCTATGAAGTGTCCCGAAAATCGATATGCATTCTAGCGTTGGCTTATGCGGGGGTAGGTCGCCATGGTGTAGGGTAACGCTCGGAATATACCTATATACATGTGCGTGTGTGGTATCTAGAAAGCAAGAAAGTCGTTATTTATTTACGTATATATGAACGTAAAAATAAAACGCTTATGGCTGTCTTACTTGTTATGTGTGGATTTTCTCGGCTTTTTAATTTGAGTGCAAGCAAGCAAGCACACCATATTAAGAAATAGAAAGAAAAGTGGGGAAACTATCTATCTCTATTAATTACAAATTGGTCCTATGTCCCCAAAATAAAATGACAGAATGAATGCAAATCTGTACAAATGTACAGAATAATAGAAAAGGAAAAATGAACAGAAAGAAATAATAGTACAGAGCCGGAAATAAAGCGATAATTAAAATAAAGCACCCGCCCTTTTTATTGTGCTGCCCGGAATTTTATTGCAACATATATGTATTTTTTTATTTTTTCGAAAAAAATTTCATTTTCGAATTTCTTCTTCTTTTTTTTTTTTTTTGCTTTTTAAGAATATTTTTAAATACATCTGTAATAGTTATCAGAACGAAATTGCTGCAAGATGGAGTATCATATCCACAAATATAGGCACGGATGTATAGGAACGCGATATTCAAATGCATAAATTAATATAACAAACATACTTTTGCCAGAAACAAATAAAAACAAAAAAGTTTTATTTTATGAGTCTAGCCTCCATTTTATTTAAAATAAAACAACTCCCAGCCAGTCGCCATCTGTGGGCTCTCGGGATTTGCGCCCGCCCAGCGCCCTTGGATAGGGGTGCGCCAGACGCGTGCGGATGCGGACACCACGCTTCTCGCTTTCATCCTCCCTTGTTTAGGGGAAGACGAAATCAAAAGTGCGAGACGAGTACTGTCTATGATAGCGCTTTGGAATGCGCCTCGGTTGCCTTTAGTGGATTTTTAATCCAACATGGGAACTTGTGGTTTCCCGCATCAAGTTATCCCTTTTTTAGGGGATACCAGGATATGGGAATGCATTACCCTTTCATTCCCATTTTTCCTTTTTTAGAGGAGAACGGAAAAGTGCAAAAAAGGATATTGCGACGCCCCTACTATGGATTTTATTAAAAATAGCCTTATGGCCCATTTCGGATCACTATGTGAGCTTTGTGTTTCCCGCATCAAGTTATCCTTTTTTTAGGGAATATCAAGATATGGAAATACATCACCCTTCCATTCTCATTCTCCCTTTTTTAGGAGAGAACGGAAAAGTGCAAAGAAGGAGTGTTGTGAGGCCCCACTGGGTCCAAAAAGTTTTAGAGTCGCCATCTTTATTTTAAGGCAAAAATAAAGCAAAACCAGAAAAAAAAAATCAGAGATAAAAAGTGGGTTCGGAGGCTAAGTTACGAGTTGGGAAGGTGCTAGGCACCCAACTCGCCCTTTCGGTCTCAAAATAGTTTTTGGCTAAAATATGCTTATTGTTATAATTATTTAGCAGATAAATAAAGCATTAAAAGACAGGAAAATAAAACAAATACATCCGTGGCTACATTATTTACGGACTTGCAGTCATTTCCTTACAATAATTACAAATGTATTTAAAAATATTTGGCTATTATAACGGCTCTTTTACATACTATTTTCTAATCTAATCCGGGCAGCACAACGACTTATATTGACTACATTGGGCCGGATTTGAATAACAACTTTATAAATAATAAATAAACAAACAAACAAATAAATAAATAAATAAAAATGCCCTTAAAGGCTATTACCTTTTAGAGCAGGGTGTGCTCGCTGTATCCTTCTCGGGAGAGGGAGATTTTTATTGATGTTGCTGATGTGATTTGGGCAGAGTGACGGCTTATAATGGTAGTTTTTGGCTTATTTGGTCGGGCAGAATGACGGCTTAGTTTTTGTGGTTTTGGCATTTTCGATTGGGCGGAACAACGGCTTATTTAGTGTGTTTTCAGCCTATTTACTCGGGTAGAGTAACGGCTTACTTTGAGATTTTTGGGCCGAGGAAATATGGTGGATACCTAACTAGAGGGCTAGGGATTACTTTAATCGGTGAGATTTGTGTTTTAGCGGAGTTTAGACAGGGTTTTGAGGCTTTATGGGAAGGGGATCGGACGATCGTACTCGACGTAAAAATTACGCAGAGTAACTCTGGGCGAGAGGCCTTCAGCGAAATTGTTCGTCGAAATGGGGAGCCGGGCACCTCTATTTATAGTTGGATCCGTGCTTCATCGGCTTGTACCGCGCGCTTAACAATTTGTACAATGTGTTAATGACCGGACACTGTTGAAGACCCTTGGCGCAGCCAAACAGGGAGTTGGGCGCGGCGCAAAGGCACTATTTCAGCTTTGATTTTTGACATTTCCCCCCCCCTGCAGTTCACTATTCATGCATCCTACTTTTCCTTTTTGCATTTTCAACCCTGCAAATTGACATTTGTTAATTTTAAACAGTTCTTGATATCATATGCCAGAGTTACACATCAGGGGTTCGAAATTGGGGTGTCTACAGTAGTAGCTTTGAGTCTTTTATTTATTCTAAGTTTTTATTGTTGTTGGTAGACCACGGTATGCTTTAGCCATGAGTATTTGTTATCAAGTTGGTTCTTTGTGGAAATGCCGGTCTGGAGTGCCAATGGTTTGTTCAGTGTCTGCAATGTTACGACACACGAGTTTTGTTTTTCCCCCTTTGAGAGATAATGTCTCTCTTGGTTTCTTTGGATTTGGTTTCAAGATTCATAGCTCTGGACTTTCTTTTCCTTATTGCTTTCGCTAATTCGATTTTTGAAATCATGTATTTTAATACGGCTTTATGTTCATGTTTAAAGCATGTTAGCTCGATTGTTCGACTCGCATTACTATTTCACAAGTGCTTGTCATCTTTTTATGTTAGTTTCAGCGGCACGACTTTGGGAATTCGTGTTGGAATTCGGGTCGGTCGTTACATGATGAACCTCAAATCGAACCCCAAACCTAAACTCAAATTCGATTTCGACCTCTACCCATAATTAACTTCTTAAGTTGTAAGCAAACCTCAACCTCACGTCCCCATATCGTAAACAAAAATTCTCAAAACTATTAAGTCCCAAGAAAAGCCAGAGGCTGATCCGGGGTTAATGACACCTATTAATTAATGAAGGAGCTAGATGTTTATTCATTCACATCGTGCTCTTTACTTTTTTTTTTTTTTTTGTAAGATATTATTTGTTGTTTTATATATACTGCTTTCTTTCTGGCCCACTCTTTCCGAAAATCCAAAGTTTGCTGGTGCGGATAGAGACCTAACCTTTCAAATTATTTTGTACAGTGAAAGCAATTGCAAATAATCACAGAGAAATACCAAGATTAATTGATAGAGAAGAAAGAGAGATTAAGTCAACGCACTATTAAAATTTTATTATGATCAACCTTATTACCGTTCTAGGGTTAAGTACAATATTTTTATATATATAGGATATAATACCAAACCCTAAACATAAAAACAAATAAAGAAATAAGAAAAACCAGTTGCCACATCGACGTAGTCGCTTCACTCCAGCTGACGTGAATCCTTCAACTTCTGAGACATTTTTGCCCAAATGGCGCGGTTGCTTGATGCAACTGCTTCAAGTACTTGGGATGTTCCCGAATCTAACATGGTCACCTGATGCAACCGCTTCACGACGCGCTTGCATCATTCAAGCCAAACGCAGCCACCTTGACATTTATAAAGTTATGAATTGTGGCATTTCATTTTTAACCCAAATAGACTTATTCCAAGTCCCCCCATGGCCCTCAAGTAAAATATTGAGACTTAAAGGTGGAAGTCTGAATAACTATACCCACACTTGCTCCGATACTAATGTTATTATGTGCCAAACACAGTTGTTATGACTTGCAAGCACTTGATCCTAAGGGGTGATCTAGTGGTAGAGTTGGGGTTTTACAAAATGTGATCTTATGTTCGATCTCTTCTCATTCCCCATTAGGAGAAAGGTCCAAAAAAAAAAAACAAAAAAATACTTTCAAGCACTTGCCACTAATAGGCTAAGGCCATATACAACAAAAGATCATCTTTGATCCTCATTTAATACTCAAATCATTAAAAATAAATATAAAAAAAACTATTTAATTCTCATAAGTTACCCAAACAAAAAAACTCATGCAACAGCTTGACACAAATCACAATAATCTTTCATACTCCACCATCTTTATTCTCAATAACTTCAAAATTTGGAAAAAGCCATTTGATACACACATACACATATAATATCATCTTTGATTTCCTTTTGATTGAAGTTTGATCCACCGTCGTTTGCCAAAAGCCCACCATTATCTCCATATAATCAATGTTCTAAAACTCTCTGCCAAGCTCCGCCTAGGCGTCTCTCCATCACCGCGAGTTTCTTAGTCGACGCCTAATCGGCCAAGTCGGTGCCTACGTCAAACCTCGTCGACCTTAATTTATTTTTGTAGCTTTGATTTTGTGGCGTGCGATGACCGGAGAAGGAAGGGGGAGTGGTAATGGTGAGTAAGAGAAGGAGGTAGAAAGAAAAGGGGTTTGATTTTGTGGATATTCAGTGGGCTGAGAAATAAGATAGATTAAAGGGTTAGATCTAGGAGGAAAGAGATTGGAGGATGAAAACATGAGGAGAGTCGGTCTGCTGGAGAGAGAGAGAAAAGAAAAAAAAGGAAGAAAAGGGGTTGTCAGTCTGCCAGATAGAGAGAAGAAAGAAGAAGAAAAAAAGATGAAGAAGAAGGGGGCAGTCTCAAGACTTAGAATTTAGAGTGGGGAGAGACTAAGGAGGATATGTTAGACTGTGGGTTGTAGAGGAAGGTGGAGTAGTATTTTTTTTATTTTTAGTTCTAAACTTGGCTAGTTTATTGCTTTGGGGTTGTTGGGAATTGTGATTAATGGTAGGTTTGTATATTTTTGTTCATTTTACAAATATAGACAAGTATTTGATAAAATGACAAACATAAAAAAAAATTTAATTTGTAGTTAATGTGTTTGATCTTTGATGTAAATTATCAAAAAAAAAAGAAAAAGTAATTATGTCTTAATTCTAGGCCCCGCCTAAACACTAATTACGCCCCGATTAGTCTCTTAAGTGCTAAACGCTAGTGTCCCGTCTAACAGCCGCCTAACGATTTTTAAAACCTTACATAGAATACACCGTGCACATGGTCTAACGGTGCATTTGAGCTATCCCTATGTAATGGGCAATAAGTCCAAATAAATTTACAAGTTTGATGTGAAAATACAGGTACGTCCCTTTACATAGTCCACAGCCTTAATTGTTGAGAGTTATTCTAGCTTGGAGAACAGTATTGATTTTTTTGTTGTATTTCACCCTCATAGAATCTCACGGATGGGAATTGATTCCTTAAAACATTACTTCTCCGAGAATGCATTTAAGGTAAATCTTCGTCTTCAGCAAGTTAAAAACAAGCATGGATGTTGCTTAAGAACAAGGACATAGACATTTAATACTTTCTCGTCATTTGCTGTATTTGATTTGATTTGTACTTTAATTTGGTAGGCTGTCAAGTGTCAAGGGATGGATTATTGACACCATTAAACGTACGGGGATTAGGGTAGCTGCCTTCAAATTTAGCAGAGTTTTAAGCTTTTGGGCTCGAGGGTGCCTTGGAAAATACATAAGAAAATAAAAATAAAAATAAAATTGTTCCTTCGAGAAGAGTAGGTGTAATGGTGTATGCAAGTTAGCTGAATCAAATGTGTCGGTCGGGTGCATGACATTGTTCAGATTACATGTTAAACCCAAGTAAGAATTGCTGTTGTTGAGGAATGCTTTTCATGAATCATGAGTTCATGACCATATGGTCCATATATAGGTAGAGGTTTTTTGTGGGTGACAGTCTGACAGACTAACAATAACAGATCAATGCTGTTTTTTTCTTGGTCTAAAACTTTCTAAAAAGAACAAAGAACACTTAATTTGTGACATTCCGAAAAAGAAAATAGGACCACTTATTTTCGGATAAATCTACGTTCTCGGAGAAGAAACTAAATAAATAATAAATTTATTATCTCCGTAAAACAATAACTATAAAACATAAAGATAAACATGTTCGCACGTTTGCTTGTTCAAATTAATGACAACCGTAGGATGTTATTAATGACAGTCGTAGGATATTAGTAAAAAAAATCTTGACCTCTCAATAGTCTTAATCAATTGCACATGTTCGAACCTAGCTGTTTTATAATATAATTTTTATTCAATTAGCAATAAAATCAATAGAACCATACAGCTCATCCAGAAAGAATATAAATTAGAAAAAAATCAAATACAACTAAACAAATAGCTAATTAATATGTGAAAATATGTTAAACAATTTTAAAAAATGGAACGTAAGTCTTTGGATTGATTTTATGCAATTTGAGGCACGACACGAAATTATTGAGTTTGGGTAAGAACTGATAAAAGTGTGTTGATAAAAGGCTATTTTTGGGTTAGCACAATAAGCACGATAAAAATAAGGGTAATAACCGAGCCGATGTCATGCGGTGGAATTATAAGCGCAAAAGTCCATAATTTTTTTTTAACCACTACAGTGTACTTTTTGAGGGAAAAAGACCAAAATACCCTTAATGAAGGAAAGACGCGCACACAAAATCACTGCCCCAATTTGTGTGTCAAAAAAAAAAATTGCTCATCGGAAGAAAAATTTTGGGTTGTCAGTAAAATTTTTTGGGCGTCGTTCAAAATTTTTGAGGCATCAATCAAAAGGATATTTTTAGTACAGGTAAATTTTTTGGGGCGTCGTTCATCAATTTTTGGGCATCAATCAAGAAAAATTTCAAAAGGGCCTAAAGGATTCGCACCCCAAGCCCAGGAGCCGCTCCCCCTTCCCCTTGCCCCTTGCCCCTTGCAGGCTCCAAGCCGCTCCCTCCTGTATGGTGCTCTTCCCCGAGCTTTTATTATTATATAAACTAGACATATTACTTACATTTGAGAAAATACATTCATGTTTCATGAATGATAAGACGGCAGTATATAAATTGAGTCTTCCTTAGTAAGAATAGTTAAAGTGGGACCCACCATTTGGATTTGAACATTTGAGTTGACCATGATTTCTGTTCGACGCCTACATCGTAACCACCAACGCCTAAATCACCAATTCCTATGCTTCAATCCCAACTGGGTTTGTTGTTTGACGCCCACATCGTAGCCACTGACGCCTAAATCGCCAACTTTGACGCCTGAATCGCAATTGGGTTTGTTATTCGATGCCCACATCGAAACCTCCGACGCCCACATCGCAATCACCGACGCCTAAATCACCAACTCCGACGCTTGAATCGCAATTGGGTTTGTTGCGTCTATCAGGTCTATCGTCTTCTTCAACCGCTTTTGGAATTATTTCGTGCCGACACTGAACTTTATACATTTATGTAGGTAGGAATGGTAGGATCCTTCGTATGATCTCAAGTGGCAGTAGAAGTTGAGAGATTGTTCTTCTTTGATTCTTGAAATGGCGCAATGGATATCAGAATGGATGGAGAGAGCAGTTGCAATTTTACAAAAATGTACCGACCCGTAATTATTCCTAAAAATATAAAAAAAGGGTAATAGCCGGGCCAATCTACTTTTAACAATTTCTAACATCTAAAGTCCTTTATATTTTAATTCAACCGAAAAAAAGTATTTTTGGGACGAAATAACGAGTTTACCCTTAATGAAATTGGATTAAGTGCGCATTGCATCGCAATTCCAATTTATGCCTCTGAAAATCCAATTTTTACTGATTTCAAATTGTGCATCTCCCAAATCCAAAATTGTGTATCAAGATTTCTGTATAGGGCGTCAATTGATGCATCGTAAATCCAAATATATTGCATCGGAATTTCTATATAGGAGGGCCAGTTGGAGCATTGGAAACCCAAAATTTTGCATCGGGATTTACTAATAGTTACATATCGAACCAAATCGATGCATCGTAAACCAAAAGTTGACGAACTGTTTGAGCGCGTGAGAGGCAAAGAGACGGACCTCGACAGAAATTCAAGAAGCCGAGGGACTGCCCATATTTTGTTAAAGTGCAGACTAATTAATTTGTCATCCTTTCCCGAGTTGATAATAAGTTAGTAACCCTTATGATGGCGTCATGATACGAAGAGGGAATTAGAGGGAGAAAATAATAAAGCTGCTTGAGAGCATTACAAAGAGAGGTGCTTATATCAATGGGTTTGTGGTCCATGTAGAGTCACACCACACCAATTGGAGTTCTAAAAAGATAAAGATCTTGGTGTGATAGGTTCCGGATAAGACATTGTTTCAAGAAGCCGCGTATACCATCTTTGATGTTCGGCTGTTCACTCACCAATGAAATTGTCATGCACAATTCTAGGGCTCCGATCAATTCAATATAATTACTCATTTTTAACGAACAATGCAGAACTAGGGAGGAGAGAGATGCATCCGTTGCGATGAGAAGAGACTGTGTCTTCAACAGACGGGAGCATTCAAGGAAGAATTTTAACAAATTGAACTTATTCTTTGACAGAAAAAGGTTCTTAAGAGATTAAATTGGTGGGATATCAGATATTATTGGATTTGTCCAAACAACTGAACTTGTTGATATTGGGAATTTGGGATATTATTGGATTAGTCTGATAAGCACGATAAAAAAAAAAAAAAAAAAAAAGGGAAACCCTAGAATTTCAGGTCTTGACATTTCTCAAAACAAAGGAAACGTCATGGTTTATGGTGAGTGATGAACAAAAAACTGGACAGTCATAAACCCATTGGTAGAGTTGCTAGCCCATTACAGCAGGTAGAGTAGCCAAACCCAATGCCAACTGCCAAGTTATGGGGGAAATCCGAAATCTAGACCCCATTTGTATCCATGGTTGATGATCGACCTGATTATTGGTTCATGTATTTTATTTTATTTTTGAGAAAATTGCAGCCAGTTACATTTTAGTGGATTTTTAACCATTTTAATCCACGATAATATTATTAAACTGTTAAAGTTCACTTTTGATGCATTTCGATGCATCATTGATAAGGAAATACATTGTTTGATATCAAACGATGCACACATTGTCATCAGAATGAATCGATTTAGAACCGTGAAGCATGAATTTGAACTTTAACGGTTTGATAATATTATCGTAACTAAAATTCACCAAAGTTAAACGGCATGAGTTTTCCCTTTTCTTTTTCCTGGTGATTTTAAATTCTTCTTTCATTACTCACTAGTCTTTCTCGAGGGGACATTGGCAAGTATTTTCTAGGTTTACTTATGCACAATGTACAACAATTCACAATTGTAGACTTGCTAATTTTGCAATGTTTTATTTAAAGAGTTTATTTTCAAAAATTAAGGTATAAAAGTGACATTTTATTACTAATAAACTACTAAAAATGTTATTTCCTTAAAAAAATTAACTTTCAAACGGAGACTCTTTACGCAGAACGGATAGAGTATTACTTACGAGGTTACCGAGAGAAAGACTCTGAGACTTCACAAATAGTAAGAGCATCTCTGATGTTAATGTGGATGTGAAGGAATTTAGATGCCCCCAAGGATTTACACCATTTTTAAAAGAAAAAATCTCTTCAATGCAAATGTGGATGATGAGTATGGAAATAATGTAACAACCAAATTTGTTCACATTGTGAATAACAATGTCAATCTTTTACATTCTACTTGAGGGTGTGGATACATCCTAATCAATATTATTCTTTTTAAAACTATTTCTATTGATTGTTTTTTTTTACTCCCTTCGTCCCTAATTTATTGTCCTGGTTGACCCGGCGCACCGTTTAAGAAAACATATTTGACTGAATTATTAATATTGATTTAATGTGTAGTTTCCTTTAAAGCTCATGTGTATGTGGCTCATAATTAAAGTAGGGTGAAAAAGTAAGGGTAAAATGATAAAAGTGATGTCTTAAAAAGGTAAGTTTCAAAGTGGACAATTATTTTGGGACGGACGAAAAATGAAAGAAGGACGATAATTTAGGAACGGGGGAAGTATTTTCCTTTTCATTTTTTTGTCAAATATTATTTTTAATGATGGGATGCATGTCTCATAAAATTAAATTTATATTTGCATTTGAGAGATCAATTTTAATTGAATATGAATAGAGAGAAAATAAAACATATAATTAAGAGCGTAAATTATCCATAACTACATAAAATTAAATTCACAATTACATAAGTGATAATCTAATACGTTAGATTTTGACTATTCCCATTTCTCACACCCTTTAGGGCCACTAGGAAGAAAAAGAAGAAAATACAAAGGCCCAGGATTCTATTCCCACACCCTTTACTCCTTTAGGCCTGAGTCACAGAGACAGAAAAGAAAAAGAAAAAAAAAAGAGAGCCACTTATCTAGTCAAGATGGGTGTGCCCTACTTTTTTAGTATTAATAATACCACATCAATCCTATTATTTATATATATATATATATATATATATATATATATATATATATAATTCATCCGTTTTGAGTAAAGAATTTCTATTTGAAAATTATTTTTTTAAATAACCCTTTTAATAACCTATTAATAATAAAATAACATTGTTATATCTTAATTTTGACAGTGAATTGTTTACCCGAAACAAAAAAAGTATAAAATAATGTGGCATTTTATATATCATTTTATATGACATCTAATTGGCACCATTGTATGTTAAAATTAACATAGAATCAAGTTTTTGGCTCGTATATGCATTTTATGTATATAATTATGAAAAATCTCGAGTTTTACCAAAAGAAAATAATCAAGTAAGTCTCTCTTATAAAACGGATTAACTGTTACACAATAGGGATGCCCGGGGGGGGGGGGGAACACACTCGTACATGCATTTTGTGTAATCTTTTTACACATTTCTTAGAAAAGAAGATTACACAATAGGGATAAGGAGTCTAAATGATTCAAGTCGGTAATCACACGGCGTAACTGTTAATGACATAAAATCTCGTTTTGTGTGTTGAAAAAGAGGGCTCAGTTGTTTGGCAACCATAGACTGATACGTAATTCATTTACGCCCATCATTTTCTTACTATTTTAGTATACTTTTTTTATTTATTTATTTAGACTTAGAATTAGTTCCGGCGTGTGCAAGAATCAAGATGCCGGCTGAAAAATAATCATTAAAATAAACTTAATTTTTCTAACAAATTATCTCTCTTTCATGTCATTATCATAGGAAATTTCAACGTTGAGTTGCTTTCCCATGACCATGAGCCCATCTCTTTCTTCACTCCTCCTTGTGTGCTGCTTAATCATATACCGTTACCTTAATTGACTTTAATATATGTTCACATTTAATCCACTTTCTTTTAGAAAATACTTTATTTGTTCATGTTTTAATATTTAAATAATTAAAAGATATATAGCTAGATTTAGAGTTGGTTTTAATTATAAATATATTTGAATATACCTAATATGTTAATATTATTTATGATGAATAAATTTGAAATATTATGTAGACTGTAGTTTAGAATACTTATTTGGATCCAAATAGTTTAGAATTGTAGTGCTTCCTCCATTCTTAAATAATTGTCATATTTTCTTTTTTCATTAATTTAAAAAATATATCTTCAATTCTTTCCAAATTTATTTTTTTAGGAAAACCTTTTTATTATTTTATCTTTACTTTTTCTTCTCATTTTAAATGTGATCCATATATACATAGTTTTAAATTAAACTACATATTACTACATCCGTCACAAAATAAATTATGTTTTAAAATTTGCACACATATTAAGGAAGCTTATAAAAATACTTTATTTTGGACAAAGAAATTTCTAAAGCATTATTTATTTTGGGATAGAGGTTATATTATTGTATATCCATATTTATAATAGAGTCAAATGGTTTTTTTAATCCGTTTGTCTAGTCAAATATGACAATTATTTAGGAATGTGAGGGGAGTATTATTGTTTCAAGATCTGTAATTATGTATCATATTAATGGTCATTATATGCATTTTATGAATTTATTTACCTTTTAAGATTATAAAACTTGAAATTAATGTATGATAATGATCGAATATTAAAATAGTTTTGCTTAGGAAATATAATTAACTAAATGTGGTTATATATTAATTTTTAAATGGTTAAATTGATGGGGGTTTCAATCACTCTTTTTTGCTCTCCGCTTGACGCATAATGGGTGTTTTACATTTGACAAAAACAGGAAAAACTTTATGACGTGTATTTTTTATAAGACTGATCATTTGACTTGACTCATAATGTGCTAGCGGACTGAACTTTGAGAGAGTGCGGTTCCGTCTTACGAATTAAGATTCGTAAGACAGTCTCACAAAAGACCTACTTTTTATATTTTTGTATTTGACAAATTAAATTTTTAATACTGTATTTTGGTTTATTGTATTTATATTTGAGTGGTAAGATGGAGAATGAAAACAAAAGAAAGGTCATTAATTTGTCATGGATTGAATCTAAGAGTTGTTTCAATGAACTTAATAAGAAACGATTTCTGGTTGACAGCTCAAGCCATTGTATAAAAATAATGTAAGAACAAGAGACGGGTCTCGGGAGGACTGCGGATTGTGGAGTAACCAATCCTCTAATTCTATATATAGCTTCTCCAAGTGTAGTTGTCTCCCAAATGAAAAGGATTTTTTCTATTACAATCTTCAACGATTTCTATACATGGCCATGAGGTGAACCAGGTAACTAAACTAGATTCATGTACATGTTATACATACAATATTGTTATGCCTTTCTTTCTGGATAGGCCTAATTAATTGTTGATTTGAATTTATGTGGTGAAACTCATGGTTATTGTTCTTATTGAAAATTTTATGTGACAAGAATGCACAATCCTAATGTATTTTTAATTATGAAATACCTAATTGTTATTGACTAGCATAAATTACACCATACACATATTACGATTGGGTTTGAATTGAGAAATCACGCCCGAGCTTATGCTTTGTACTTCCTGAGTTAAACGAGTATGAATGAACAAGGTTTCGAACAAACCTTTTAGTTATGGATGTAAATTAATGCATCACCTCGAGCCTTAAAGTTCGATTCGCTACGTGTAGTACACACACCGGCTAACCGGCTAACTTAACACGTAACACTTTAGGTCACCAGACATACCACAAGTTGACCCAAAAGTTCATAGATGATATTGCTACTTAGTAGTAGTATATGATCACCTTATAAATCACACACAAGTCTCACATTTATCCGATATGGGATTGAAGTATTACAATCCCCCCCATATAAATCATTGATGTCCTCGTCAAAATCGAATCGTACCCCGGGCGATGCAGGATTCAAGAAGTGGCTTGTACGGGAATCAAGAGGTGACTCCCACCTCCCGCAGTGTAGAACTTTAGGCCGCACAACACTTTATTCCCACATTTTCGATCAGAACCCGCTCTGATACCATTTGTAACACCATGAACCTAAAAAGTCTAGTTCGTTACATGTAACTCACGCACTAGCTCAATAAGCACGCAGCACCTTGGGTCATCACGCCTACCACAAATCGACTTAAAAGTTCATGGATAGTATTGGTGTTTAGTAGTAGTGTATGACTACTTTATAAATTACACATAAGTCTCATATCTACCCGATGTGAGATTGAAGTATAACAAAATTAACCATGACTAGGTATAAATTTCTAAAACAATGTATTACCAAAGTATAATACTCCCCCGATATGGGTAAAAAGTATATTATTTCATTTTAAAATGTTTTACTTAAAAATTTTATTTTAAAAATTTAGATATAAAAATATTATTTTATTACTAACGAACTATTAAAAATATCATTTTATCAAAAAAATTAACTTCCAAACGAGAAATTTTTATCCGGAAGGGAGGGAGAATTATTATTATGGTAATGAATGATTACTCAAAAAGATTTGGTATACAAATATCCAGGCTGCCGTGAGGCATATTCATTAACAGGGTCTAGTTAGGCCAACTCCAACCGTGCCCCCAAATCCTTGATTTGGGGGTTTTTAGTCTCAACTGTTCACACTCCAATCGTGTTCCCAAACCCAAACCAAATTTGGAAGTCTCTACAATGCTACCCCAAATTTGGGGTACCACTGTAGCTCTACCCCAAATTTGGGGTTGGTGGGTCCTATGCCATTAAATTAATTTTTAATAATTATATAATTATTAAAATTATTTATAAAATTATATTTTTTATTTAAATGTATTAAAAATTAATAAATACCTAATAGTAGATAATATAAATTAGATAACATTTTTAATTCAATAATTTTATAACTTTTTTTCTATTATTAATTATTTTAAATTATTGAACATTTTTAATTCAATAATTTATAACATTTTTTCTATTATTTGTAGATTTCGTTTACAAATAAATAAATAAATTATTATTATTATACTAATTATAGAACATCAATTTCACATTTAAACTAAAAAATATATACATATTAAAATTTAAAATTATTAGAACATTTATAAATTTAAAATAACGTAAATATAACTATTAAATATATTAAAATTATTAATTGTGTAATCTTAATAATTATTTTTTAAATGGTTAATAGCAAATTAATATTCATGTTGATAAATAAAGTAAAAGAAATAAAAATAGAATATGCTAAGGAATATTCTATTTGTGGTGAGATTTGGGGATTGTGGGTTGGAGTTGAAATAATGTTTAGTGTTGAAATGAACCAAATTTTGGGTAAAATTTAACCAAATTTTAGGTTGATAGTTGGAGATGACCTTACTACTTACTAATGATCATAACAAGATTTTTGTTGTTATTAGTTTGTCCTGTGGGCCGGTTTTGCCTTTTTTTTTTCTTATTTTCTTCGTCCGATGCTGACCATTAATGTTTTTAAGAAAGTGGCACATTGTTTTGATAATTCTTTTTCTATTCTTTAATTTCAATTATCATTTTAATTTAATGATATTGTTTAAATAATTTTCTTTTCAATCATCTATTTGTTACTTTTATCGGAATATAACATACGAAAAAAGAAACATAATAAGATGCAACCGAAACGAGACCATTAATATGAAATGTTTTATAAGTGTAGAAAAGTATTTCTTGAAGGGATGGGTTGGAAGAGATTAGAAAATATTGTTTGACGGTAATACCAATTAAGGTTTTACTAGCTCTTTTAAATACTCGTATGTATTTTAAAACCTAAAAGGCTAAAACTATGAGTAAT
This sequence comes from Codonopsis lanceolata, assembly GCA_013146195.2. Classification (NCBI taxonomy): domain Eukaryota; kingdom Viridiplantae; phylum Streptophyta; class Magnoliopsida; order Asterales; family Campanulaceae; genus Codonopsis; species Codonopsis lanceolata. Next base: position 82,733 of record JABEVN020000020.1, on the reverse strand, counting down.
AAGTTTTGTCTTTTTTGGAAAATACGAAAATATGGCTTACAGCTCGACTAATGCTAAGAAAAATGTATTGTTTTTCATTTAAATTTACGATATCTTCAATATATTGTAAAGTATATAGTTTTTAGAATACTTCATGTGAATATGTGATCATATTACAAATATATATATATATATATATATATATATATATATATAATGAAATTATTGCTCTTGTTAGGGGTGAGCATGGTCCGATTCTACTTTTTGGAGAAAAAAAAAGAAAATCGGAACTAGACCAATAGTTCGGTTCTCAAAAAATTTAGAACCGAAACCAACCCAATATGTATGAGAACCAAAACATTGGTCTTGTCCAGAACCAATCAAAGATGTATGAGAACCAGGACCGTACCAATATTATGATTTTTTTACTTTTTAACTGTTTAATACAAATACATAATAAAAATTTTAAGACTGAAACTTCATAAAAAAAATTAAAAAAACATTCGATAAAAGTACATTCAACAATTAAAAATATCAAACTCATAAACTCATAGCATAACAAACCGGTGTAAATAAAATAATAAAAGAGCACCAGCTAAAAATAGAACAAAGAAAATATTAGGAATTAATATATATAGTTATATAATAATATTATATATAATAATAATAATAATAATAATAATAATAATAATAATAATAATAATAATAATAATAATAATAATAATAATAAAATAAAATAAATAAACAACATATTGGGTCGATTCGGTCCGGTTCTGTGTTTTTTTAGTTTGAGAACCGAGACCAACCCAAATGTTTAATTTTATGAAAATTCATATCCATGACCAAACCAAAGTATTGGTCCAGTCAAGTTTTGATTGGTTCGGTCCGGTTTCGAAAAAATCCTGCACACCCCTAGCTCTTGTAGGAATTTTGTGACAAATTACTTAAATGAACTTAAATGCAAAACTTTAAGTGTAATCAATTGAAGCTAAAGAAATCAAGAGTCAAGCGTGGACACGACTTATCAAATTGTGAATCCAGAATTGCAGTCTCAAGCTAAGGCGTGGGCACGCCAAAAGCCATTTCGAGAATTACTAGTAAATGACACTCTAATTAATTCTAAGCCAGTTTTTTTTTAGAGATTTAATGTAGTTTTAAGTAGAGAAGATGAACCTAGACTATTTGAGGTGGGAAAAGGTGAGTATTTACTCAAAGTTAGTGGGTTAGTGGGTTTTTATGAGGAGACCTTGGAGACTCATATTTAACCTTGATCCCTCCCTTCTTTGTTGAACATCAATCTTCCTAGTCTAACTACTCTCTCTACTATTTTCTTTAGTTTCTAGCAACTAAGTTTATGGATTGCTAAAGGCTTTTTCCGGTCAAAGGATAATTGAAATATTGGTTCATCGTGATTTGTGAGATCTAATTGATTTTATCAATTCTTATATTTTTTCTACTATTTATATATTTATTGCGCTTATTGCAATTGCTTACTGTTGTTTTGGTTGATTGCGTAAAACGTGCCCTTTGTTCAATTGTCAAGATAACATATTGTCATTTAGAACGTTAAATCAGTAATTGTTTAATTGTTCTAATATTTGTGGTAAATAGTATAGTTGATTAGAACCATATTTTCGTTTTATACTATGGAAATATATAATATAGCTTAAATGAACCTACATGTGTGTTTGTTAGCTAGAATTGGTAGCTTCTCTAGATTGTAATGTTGTTGATAAGTTAAATTCTATAATCGTATCTAGAATTGTTTATTGGCTAAAGAAATAATTAGAGAACGTTTCCTGGTTATCGAAAAAGTAAGAAGAGACATGTTGTTAGGTGGTACCAATAACCATAACCAGTTTAGTAGAGAACGGAGAAATTAATCTTTGCATCTATGATCAAGTCCACGAATCAATATTGAGATTGTTCCTTTGATTGGATATTTCATCATATTGAATCACTTTCACTTAATTGTTTGTTAGTAATTTTTAGTTTATTTAACTTTTCTCACACAAAAATCTCAAACCCCCTACTTATTTTTTATTTTTATTTTTGGTTACAAAAGTCTATATCAAAATTAAGTCTAACCAATCTCTGTGGATACGACCTTTCTCACCACTACTACAAATCCATAATTTTGAGGAGCAAGAATTATTATTGTTGGTTTAGACAACCATCACCATCTTACGAATATTAATTCGTAAGATGGAGCCTCACTATCTCACAACTCAACCCACTAATATATGGTGGGTCGGGTAAAGAGGATCCGTCTTACAAAAAATATCTGTAAAATCGTCTTACATAAGTTTTTGTCATATATATATGAGAGATGCTATTTCTACTACAATTTTTGCTTATCCACTACATCCTTAACTATTTCATTAAATAAATACATATTTGGACAAAACTACCCATTAAGTACTTGTCTATTTTAAAATGATTAATCAATTTACTTTTCTAATTGTATTTTAACATTTTTTTTAATCAAACATCAAAGAAAAACATAGTTATTTTAATAGATTTTTTTAATTTTTTAATGGCTTTATTAATTAATCTTATAACTAAAGTTATACTAAAATATCATACGACATTTTTCTCTACCAAACTTTGAATAAATAATTTGGTTAGTAAAAGTGAAATTTAAAGGATGTAATTGTAAAAAATTGATCCAATAGTAAAATCATAATATAATATAGTATCGTAAAATTTTAAATCTTTTGTCTACTTTTAAAATTGATTCAAAATTTTAATTCTTGAGATGATTGAAACTAATATTCAGATTAATACCTACCATACTATTATTATTGAATTGATCTTTTAAAATAATATTTTTTTAAACTAAATTAAATTATTTTAGTTTGAAATAAAATATTAAATTTTTCTAAAATTTTGGTAGAAAATGCATTAATTGTATTATTTTTATAATAATGGAATATGAGACATGAGTTATTAGAAGAATTTACTAAACATATTTATTATGAAAAAAGAGAATAAATACTTTATTTGTTGAGAATTAAAATGTAAAAATAAAAATAAAATAATTATGTCATTTATTGATGTTTGAAAAAATAAATTATAAGGTATTAGGAAAGTAACTTGATTAGGCAACTTAAAATGGATAAATATTTACGTGGTAGTTTTATCCAAATATATAATTATTTAATGTAATAATTGAGGATGTAGTGGATAAAACAAATTGTACTGGAACATGCAAGCTTTTTCGTGTTTTAACTTTAGTCTTGGGTTGGGGTATATCTTATGTTGGTTAGCTAGGTAAGTTTACAACTTGTACGGTCATGTAATTTTTTGATATTAATCACATGCTTTGTTAGAGCATCCCCATTGTAAGTTTAGAACAACTTCTTATGCCTTGGAAAATGGTGAGTGGCCACTAGGAGCCAATTTGAGAGAGAAGAGAGTTATTAGGAGAGAGAGAGAGATTCACTTCCTAAATAGGAAGTTTGTTTCGGAAATGGAGTGGGGGAGGGAGGCGAACACAATTATTTTGTGTGTGTGTGGGGGGGGTGGGGGGGTTTTGTATTTATTGATATAGTGTATTAAATTTAATATTTTTTTTGTATAAGAAGATATGTAAGAATATTATACTGATGAGAAGATATATTCTTAAGTGAGTAAGAAGATAAAAATGTGTAGGTGTCAGTCGAATTAAAGAAGTTAAATTTAATATTGTATAAGTTGATGTTAAATTTAATATTGTCATCAAGGATGATCTTAGTATTGCAAAAAAAAAGAAAAGAAAGGAGCTAATCACGTTTTCTTCATTTCAATCGGCTTTTTATCATTTTTTAGCTTTTTACGTTTTAAACTTTGTACTCTTTCTTTCTTCTTTTTTCCTTCATGTAAAATGGGCTATTAAATCTATTTGATGAAATAGTTATATTCTAGCTTTATATATATATATATATACACACACACACATACACAATATTTAATTTTATATATATATATATATATATATATATATATATATAATATTTATTATATTAAACCGATATGACATCGTTTTTCATATCATAGCACAAAATCTAGTATTTTATATTAAGGATGCTTTTACATATGTACACAGAAGAATATTGGGAAAGTCAATTTTCACTACATATTTTATTTATTCACCACATTCATCAATGATTAAATTAATTAGTCCCAAATTCACATTTTCCTCTCAAATATTGGTGATGAAGTACATTTTAGTATTATGTACTTAGGATTAATTTTTTTTTATTTTTTAAATATTTTCCTTAATGACTTAGGATTAATTTTTATGCTTATCTTCTCAAATAAATTATGCCTATTTTTCAAAACTAAAAAAATTAAATCCATCTCTTATTTTTCATTTAATTTGTTTAAATGATATTTTTGAAGCAAATTGAATTTAGCGTCAAGAGAACTTAAAGATGTTGTATAAATGTCAGGTTATTGTAAAGAATTTTTAAGTAATCGATAAATGTATAAATTCATTAATTGATATGCCATTCAAGTTATTTTTAAAAAATTCATCATAAAAGTAGGTCTTCGTGATTTAATATTATATAACTCATGCCACATCCCTTGTTTGGTCTATTTTGGCATTTATATTTCTTTTCTTATTTGTACAAAAGAAATTAGACCTATGTGTTATTTTTCTTTAATGTTTCATTTATATTTTCTAATTTTTTAACATAAAAATAAAAAGTATTTATTTCTTGAGCGTGTTTATATTATCGTGTTGATCATAAATACAACAATAAAATTATTTATATATCAATGTCAATTATATACACTTATTGTTTCGTGTCGTGTAAATAGCCACCTAATATTAATATCAATGTCTAATACACTTTTGTTTCAGGTAAATAGATCATCATATTATTTTTGGATATTTCAAATAAAATTAATCTTTTTCAAAAATTATGTTTGTAATTTTCATATTTACACTTCATCTATGTTGAATCTATATTGATTGTGTTAAATTATTTTAGTAATTATGATCAACTTAAATTATATTAATATATTTCTTAATTATTAGACTTTTTAAACTATAATCTTTTAAGTGAAAGAGTGGGAGTAAAAGAAAAATTAGAAAGAGAAACAAGATTTTATGTAAGGTGTGTGAAAGAGCAATTGTGTCAAATCACTTATTAACTTATATTAAAATATTTCATTCGAAATAGACATTCCGTTTTTAGTGCGGAATTTACTTATTTATTTTTCTCTGGGAGGCAGGAGAAAGCCAAATGGAATTTGGGGTGTGGTGCTTTAATGCTTTTGTCACAGTTGGAAATTTTGCACACTTGTTGGGTTGACCCATCTGGTGGGACTACTAATAGCCTACTCGACAGTTGTCGCCTAGACTACAAAGTCGTCCTACTTGAGCACGCGACTCGACCGGATTTTAGTCCATATAAAATTTTAGATATAGGTTTGTATAATTGTTTAAATAACATAAATTTGATATTTTATTACATAATGGATTGTTTATGAATTTATCTATATTCGATCTATTAAGAATTCGATTTGATTCAAAAATAACATATTTTTTTTGTTATATATAAACATAGTAACATCTTTTTATCTTCCTCCTTTTCACATTATCATTATTCTTATCCATAACTATTTAATGAGATATATTAATTGACAAATTGATTTTAATTGACGATCAATTAAACAAATCAAATTATCGATATAATGTTTTTGATGGAGTTCAAATATACATATATCTAATCCATTGAGACTCACACACCTAATCACGTCTAATTGAGTCCACACTGCAAGTATGAAACATTGACTAAAGCATTTTGACTTTACTCTTATTTGGTTTTACAATATTTCATAGATAGTTATTTCTTTTTTTAAGTATTACTCCCGTTTGTACAAAATGATTGATTTGATTATTAATATTTATTATTTTAAAATTTTACCTACGTGTCACCGAAGCCTAGAAATTTGAAAAAATCGCGAAAAAAATACCAGCTGTTGCTTTTGCATATATTTTTTAATTTTTTTTAAATTGGAACAAATTAATGTCATTTTGTGTTTTTAAAATAATAATAATAATAATAATAATAATAATAATAAATGTCAGTTTCAAATTATTAAATTGTTATTGTAAATTTGTAATTTGTTAATGACAATTGAGTTATAGACTATTTTTGTAATATTTTAAACTTTAGAACAATATTAAATTTTTATTAGATTTTGTATATTTTACTTTTATAATATACACTCAAATTTTTGTTTACCATTGTTGGTTTCTTAAATGCCACATATAAAAAAAGAAGAAAATTAACTTCCTAGCCGTCCACTTTGTGGGGTGTGTGTGGGGTGGGGTGAGTGTTAAATTTAATCTTTCCTTTCGTTTTTAAATTATCGTATTAACTTTCTTTTTTAAATCGGTTAAAATAATTGTTCGATTTGAAAGCTTACTTTTTAGAACATCACTTTTAAAGCTTTACCCTTACTTTTTCACCCTACTTTAATTATGGGTGAACTTTAAAAAACTACATATTAAATTAATATAAATAATCGAAGTCGATTGTTTTTTTTAAGCGTCAAAAGACAATTATTTAGGAGCGGAGGGAGTAGACCCAGCTAAAAGATCTCCTCCGTCTCTAAATTATCGTCCTCCTTTCATTTTTAAATGTCACAAAATAATTATCAGGTTTGAAACTTATCTTTTTTAAACATCACTTTTACCATTTTATCCTTATTTTTTCATTATTTTAATTATGACTACATATACGTGAACTTTTAAAAGAAAACTGCATATTAAATTAAACCAATATAAATAATCGAGTCGATTATTTTTTATTAAATCGTAATCTAAATCATTAAAACGATTATTTAGGGACAGAGGGAGTATATAAGAAGATTTAACAATGGGATGCTTTAACACTATCCTGTTTTCTGGGTCTCCATTTCAGTTGACTTTTGAGACTGCCTATGCCAACCTAATGACGTTTCCTTGAATCTTTGGGCATTTCTTGCTGCATATAAATGTGTTTCTGTTCTGTTCTTTGAGGGAAATACTCCCCTTCAGGTATTTCTATTCAGCTGAATTATTTTGCTTTTTTCTTTTTGTTTCTTATTCTGGATTAGAGTAGTTTTCTTACGAGCTTAGCTGAAAAGAACTAATTTTCTTCATATATGTTAACTGTAAAAACAAGATTTTAACTGTGAAATTCTTGAGCCCTGTCTCTCCTCCGTTGGTCTAAATTGCTTGAACCCTTCAATCCTTTACTCAAATGTGTCTACATAGATTTTCTTTTTCCAAGTACTCTTGATTGTTCTTATCCTTTGAGTTGAATAATGTTGTTACTCTATAAATCATGTAAAATTCTGTATCTATTAGATGTCACAAAGGAGTTTAATTCGTAGCTTAATTTTGTTAGAAATGCTACTCTTATTAATTCTTTTTTAGTTTTTATTAAATGCTTTCGTAAATTGATCTGTGTCTGTGATTCTTGTTTCCACCCTGAAGATTATATTTTGATAGTTGAAATGGGATTTTAATTTGATTTTTTGTTTATGTTTAGCAAATTTTGTAGTTTCGGGCTTCGAAGAAAACACTGAATCAGTCTAGCTCGAATCAAGAACCATGGGCGAAGAAGAAGATGTATACACTAAAGATGGGACTTTGGATTACAAAAACAATCCTGCTAAAAAACAGAAACAGGAACCTGGAAAGCCTGCCCTTTTATTCTTGGTACTCCTTTAATCCACTTCTTTTTGCTTCCACACAAAATTTCAAAGGCTAGTGATATTGCTAGAGCAATTACTACATCTGCAAACATGAAATTCATGCCTTTGGATTATAATTGCACAATAATAGCTTAAATTTTGGTTAGTGGAGCTCAATTCCTATTCAAGGGCTTGGATTCCATGCTCGAAAACAATCTTCGCGTAATTGGCAGAACAACTTCATGCACTTTTGCGTTGTAAGACAACCATAAGTAGTTTTAAGCTGCTCTTGGCTGTGTCATTTCCCATTTTGAAAAGAATGGTCTCGAAAATCTTTAGATAATTAATCTTTATATTCATGCACAGGGAGCGAGTGCTGCGAGATTGGCATATTATGGGATGGGCACCAATCTATTGACTTATTTCAAGTTTAACCTGAATCAACACAGTACTACTGCTTCCAAAAATCTCTCGAATTGGTCTGGAACTTGTTATATCACACCACTGATTGGGGCTTTTGCTGCGGATGCCTATCTTGGCAGATATTGGACCATTGCCATCTTCTCCATCATTTATGTTATCGTAAGGCTAATTATCTTTATAACTTTCACATTAAGCTGGATTTTTGTTTTCTATGCGTTGTAATTGTAAGAGATCCTTTTCATTCTTTTTGGTATAGGGGATGACACTGCTGACAGTATCGGCATCGGTCCCTGGTCTTAAGCCAGTCTGTACTTGAAGAGGATTGTACTGCAACAGATACTCAAACGGCAGTAGCATTCCTAGCACTCTATCTAGTAGCCCTTGGAACCGGAGGGATTAAGCCATGTGTCTCAACCTATGGAGCTGATCAATTTGACGATGCTGATGATAAAGAGAAGAAGCACAAGAGTTCTTTCTTTAACTGGTTTTATCTCTCAATCAACATTGGGGCACTAATTGCTTCCTCCGTGTTAGTCTGGATACAAATGAGCGTAGGTTGGGGATGGGGCTTTGGCATTCCTGCCGTGGCCATGGCTATTGCTGTCATATCTTTCTTTTCAGGCACAAAATTGTACCGAACCAGAAACCTGGTGGAAGCCCTCTGACACGCATCTGCCAGGTCATTGTGGCTTCCTTGAGGAAGTATAACATTGAAGTGCCAGCTGATAAAACCCTTTTGTATGAGACTGCAGATGCTGAGTCAGCTATTGTAGGAAGCCACAAGCTTGATCATACCGAAGACTTCAGTTTCTTGGACAAGGCAGCAGTGGAGACATCATTGGATCATATAAAAGCCAACTGACCCATGGAGACTTTGCACCATGACCCAAGTCGAGGAATTCAAAGCAATTATAAGATTGCTTCCGATTTGGGCTACTGGTATCATATTCAGCACTGTGTGCGGTCAAATGGGAAATCTATTCGTGCTTCAAGGAAGCTACATGAAAATCAGTTTGGGCAATGCTGGCTTTGAGATCCCACCAGCATCACTCAGTATTTTCGACACCCTCAGTGTCATATTCTGGGTCCCAGTTTATGATCGAATCATTGTCCCAATTGCCAGAAAATACACAGGTCACAAGAGCGGATTGACTACACTGCAACGAATGGGGATTGGCTTAGTAATATCAATCTTTACCATGGTAGCTGCCGCAGTATTAGAAGTCATTAGACTTGATATCGTGAAAAGGAACAACTATTACGATTTAGAGCACATGCCAATGTCGATATTCTGGCAGGTTCCCCAATATTTCCTAATAGGTTGTGCTGAAGTCTTCACATTCATTGGGCAGTTGGAGTTTTTCTATGACCAAGCGCCCGATTCCATGAGAAGCTTGTGCTCTGCTCTCTCTCTCACAACTGTTGCACTTGGTAACTACTTGAGCTCTTTACTGGTGACCATTGTGACGTCAATTAGTACACGGGGTGGTAAGCAAGGGTGGATACCGGATAATCTGAATCACGGTCATCTCCAAAACTTCTTTTGGCTTTTGACTGTGCTGAGTGTGCTAAATCTGGGAGTTTTCTCGTGGTTGCAAGGTGGTACACATACAAAAGGCCCATTGGAACTCTGCGTTAACACATAAAAGGAATGGCAACATTTAAACAAGTTTGTGCTGTTTTCTTGGCTCTTACAATGTTGGTTCTTTTACTTGTAAATTCAGTCTGTTTTTTTTTTCTTTTTTCTTTTTCTGTTCGTGTTTAATGGTAACACGAGCTACTCCAGTATTGTCCAAGAAATGTATGTTTCGGTGATATGTAGTCTAAAACAGACTTAAAGTATGTCAATGGAGCTAAACTCTTTAGTCTTTGCAACAAACAGGCTATAAATTTGAGTGGGACCCACTCATTGCCTAAAAGTACCGAGTTTGAATTTTGATTTGTCCAACTAGGTTTTGAAGGACATATAATAGAGGTGTTTATGGGTTATGGGTATATGGATAATTATTATCAATGGATAATAACTGACTTGCATTCCATTTGAGTATAAAACTCTCTTTCTTAGTTTTTAAGGGACTTCAGACTGCCAAGTCGCCAACGCAATCGTTGAGGGATGCGTGTCAATGTCAATTGACGTTCATGTGCATGAAATGATCTTAATTGCAGCAACAAATTTAGATTTCTTCCTCGTTTACTTCGATTATGAGTTTAGGTTTACTTTCAAATATGAAATTAGGTTTTTAAATTCAAAATGTTATGTTTATTACTAATATTACAACTAATCCTATGAAAAGCAAAAATGAAAAATCAATCATATTTTCTTAAGACAAGTTGAAATACTAATGAGAATACCACCTTTTGACCATTTGAGTGGGAAATCGGATGTTCATGACAAATTAACCAATCAATTTTTAATTTGGTTTGCAATTTAAACCGTTTCATAATATTAAATTAACCAACCAACTTTTTTGTCATGATATCGAAAGAAATTGTCATGGAAGGAATATATTGGTAGAAGTTTGGCGAGAGATCAAATTAAAGTTGTTGGTTAATTTGGTCAGTGGATTTCTCCAATTTATACGATGGTCAAAAAAATGGTATTCCCAAATACTAATAGTAACATGGCAGTAAATCTAGTATTACTATTTCAAATATGAGGATTCTTGAGTGCTAGGTTTTGAATTTTGAGGGAGATATATCCCCAAATTATAGTTTGTGCTAGATTGTTATTTATACACTGTTGGGTTCCGAGGAGATATAACGCTCGCTTATTGTTTTAAAGTAAAATTTGTTTGCCAAAACTAAAAAGTGTGTGTGTAGTCGTCGAGGGATATGATCCCATTGGGTTTACGTAAGAACATCTCTAAAGGTGTCAATTCTTAATTTAATTTGTAGTTGAGTCTTATTATCACCTAAATATTTAAAAAAAAAATGTTAAAGAATTTATCTTTTCAATTGTTTTCATTCTTTCTCAATTCTTTCACCGACATTTAATTGTATCCACCATTCTCTTCATTTCCGTTGGAATGAAAAACTAAAACCACAAAATAGAAGATTGAATTGGGGGTTACAACAACAAAAATATGGAATCGACAACAGAAATGAGCAAAAATACTTTATTTGTCCTTTTATTTGGTGAAATTAAATGTTTTTTTTTGGTAATTTTGAGTATTTTTTGTTAAGCGAAATAAATGTTTTGTAATTATTGTATTTATTTCATAATTTTGCGTTAATGGGTAAATCAACGCCCATGAGCGCCGATCCCCATTTATTGTCCGCTCATATATGCTCATGTTATTAAATAGACATTTACTCGCTCGCCCATTTAAGCTCATTGCCTATGCTAAATAAATCTGCGTTTTCCACCTCAGTAAATAATACTTTCAGCAAAGGAGTCAATTAGTTCGAGATGTTTCATTCTAAGAGCTCACTTTAAAAAATTATGATTACAATTTCTATAGCATTTCATTTTTACCCTCCACTTATCTTGTAAATACATTGTTTGTACTTAACTTTTTTACAATTATGATTAATTTTAATGACATTAATATAATAATATATCTCTTAATAATTATATTTTTCAAATAATAACTCTTTGAGTGGAACGGGAAGAGTATATTGCAATAGTCAAAATTAATTATTTAATTTTAAAATAATTTGATGGTTGAAAAAATAATTTCGCTTAAAATATGATTACATAAACTAGTAAATCAAATCACTAGTATTCAATATATTATGCAGCGAAATCGACTTCGTATCCTTTTAAATATTCCTCTGATATAGGCCTCGCCTTTGAGCTACGTTACGTACTCCACCCGTCCTGGAATATGTGTATTATATAAAGTTGTTATGGTTTCTTGTCGTTGATTTTTTTTTTTTGTTTTTTTTTGTTTTTTGGGAAGTGGGGGGTGGGGGGATATGGGTGAGGCTGGGAGTGGTAATGCTGCCGTTAAGGGTGTAAATCAGAAATATCAAATCATGGAATCGAATTGAACCAAACTAATTTATAAATTTTTATTTATTTATTATTTAATTTAGTCATAATATATATATATATATATATATATATATATATATATATATATATATATATATATATATATATATATATATATACTAAACCAAACAAAATCTTGATTGTTGGAGAACTACTATTTCTTCTATTATTTGTGTTTATCTTAGAATTTGTATTATTTTCTTTATGATAATTTGTCATTAGTAGGTTATTTCCTAATTTTGATATTAATTCTAAATTAAAATCTTATTTTTATTGTTATTTTTAATGTTGGCTAATTTGATTAAAAATAATTTATATAAATCACAAAATCGAACCAAATAAACATAAATCGAGTGGTTCAATTCGGATTGAGATTTTTGAAACCAATAGAGGCGGTTCGGCTTGTGGTTTTAGCATAAACCAAACCAAACCAAACCAAACCACTCACACCCCTAACCCTAACTACTTGTGGGACTTAAGCTGTTAAAATGGGTTGGGCCGTTGTGATTTACATGGAATGGCTGGATGGGTATCTCCGCAAAGATGGATTTTTTTTATAATACAAAGAATTTGAGACTTGAGTTTCACTGGTGGGCACTATCTCTACATCAAACACATAAAATCAGAAGAGTTCCTAAGAATCCAGCAAATTACACAAATCTTAACCCCACTTGGGTTTCTTGAAAGAGATACTCTAGTGCATACCCACAACAAATCCGTGGTTACCGGCATTATTGTCGGTTGGCCTCCACAGTTTGAATAGTTATGTGATGAGAAAGCTTGGGATTCCACAAATCAGAAGAAAAAAAAAAAACGGGGACCCAGATGATGGTCAGATCAAAAATCGTAGGTAGAGGAATAGGCTATGAAGAATACGTGAGAGACGAAGAAAGAGAAAGAGAAAACAAATTGTAGAGAGGAAAGAGGGAATCAGTGGAAATAAAATGTGCTTATAAACGGTTGAGATATGTGAGAGTTAATCATGGCCAGTAATTGTATTTCGTAAAAACCAATCATGTCCAGTAGTTAGATTTTCACAATTGCCTGATCTGTTTTATATTATAGATATTACCTTTATCATTAAAATTTTCTTAACATTAATATTAATACTAATATTATTACTACTAATTCTTATTACAATTATTTTTACTGTGTTATTATTAATATTATTTTGTTATTAGTATTATTATGATTATTCTTATTATCATTAATAGCATTATTAATTATGATTATTATGATTATTTTTATTTTTATTAATATTGTTTTTTATTATTCTTATTATTATTATTACTATGAGTCTATTTGATTTGATTTATCTAAATGTTTTAATAACTTATAACTTACCATAAATTGTTTTTAAAACGTTTGATTTCACTTATGGTAAGATAAGTCATAAGTCATATACAAGCAACGTAAAACACATGCAAGATCATAAGTTGTAAGCATTAAGTTTATTGCTTATTTTTACATTTTAAAAAACATGTAAGTCCTCTTATTCATTGAAATTTTATACATTCCAATATTATAATTCTTAATAATAGTTATAATAACAAAAACTAATATTAATAATAATTATTATTAAATTAAGAAATAAAAATGAATAAGAATAATAAATATTATAATAAAATAATAATAATAAAAGGAATAATAAAAATATTAATTAATAATATTATATGAATAATGATAATAGTAATAATATTAAGGAGAATAACAAAATTATTAATAATAATAGATATAAAAATAATAATTATTATTAGTAATGATCTTAATAATAATAAAAAAATAAAAAATAATAATATTAAAATCTATATTAATAATAATATAGTAAAAATAATCGTAATAATGATAAGTAATTATAAAATTAATAATAATAATAATAATAATAAAGGTAATATTAATATTGTTAAAATCAATAATAATAAGTAGTAATAATATAAATAAAAGTAAAAATAATGAAAATAATTATTTTTATTGTAATAAATAATAATAATAATAATAATAATAATAATAATGTAAATCACATTTTATGATGAAGATATATGTGTCTTTATATTTGAATTCATGACTTTTTCAACTTACTAATCAAACACACACACTAACTTATAAAAGTTGATCAGTACTTTCAAAAAGTTAAATCAAATAGCACTAGTTATTAGTCATTAGTAATAAATTATAAGCAATAAGTTATCAGTCATAAGTAATAAGTCATCAGCGCATATCAATAAACTAAATCAAACAGACCTTATTATCATTATTCATATATTACTATTATTATTCTTCCTTTTGTTATTATTATTAATAATATTTTATTATAATAATAATTATTATTATTCACTATTATTATTACTTTTATTATTATTATTAATTTATTATTACTATTATTAAGAAGAATAATTTTGGAATTTATAAAATTTCAATAAAGAAAGAGGGCTTACGTATTTTGAAAAGTATAAATATGCAGTAGATTTAATGCTTACAACTTATAGTCTTAGATGTGCTCTAATTAGTTTGTACATGAGTTATGATGTATATTATTATAAGTGAAATCAAACGTTTCAAAAACAACTTATGGTAAATTATAAATTATAAGCACATTTAGATAAATCAAATCAAATATACAACACAAAAAACACTAAATGCAACATCCACATTAGGATCTAATTACTAATTAATCCTCTTATAAAAAAACAGTTATAATTAACCATAAATTCTAAATACTATTTTATCCTCTTGTAAAAAAAGGTTATATTAGTTTTGAATAAACCCTATGTTACAATGAACTCTAAACCCTAAACTTTTAATCTCCTCTCCAACAATTTTTCAATGAATTCTGATATGAATAACATCGTTCATGTTGATTCTTCTTTTACATTAAGTTCTTACCTACGTTGTACTCTTATATATATATATATATTTTTTTTATATACTAAAAAATAAATTTCAAAGCTGAAATTTAAAAATAAAATTGATTTTGCAGCGCAAAATCAATTTCGAAGCCAGCCCTCCTACCGACTTATTTTTGTTAAAATGCCAACATACATGGTGAAATTGGTGACTTTACTGTCTATATTTTTTCCTAGTGATTTTTTTATTGTTTGCCTTTAAGAGTGGATGACGACTCTTTTTTAAAAATTGTGAATTTTGTGGCGATTATTTTTCAAAAAAAATTGATATTTTTTGGCAATTCTTTTTCAAAAATTGTGATATCTTTTGCAATTCTTTTTTTAAAAATGTGATATTTCTTGAACGACTTTATTTCTTTTTTCAAAACTAAGTTTTTTTTAAACGAAAAAACTTGTTAACAAAAATAGATAGTAGGAAGTATAACAACATGAAACACATTTTTTTGTTAAATATAAATTTATTAACCTACTGCTTAATTCAATTTAACATTTAATATTGAGTTTTTTTTTTATTTAAATCCGAAAGAGAGCAGTTTGGTAACTGAACATCTATATATATATAAAAGCTAGGTAGTCTAAAAGAGGTAAGATCCCGCCAAAATGCACTTGCTAAAAATGAAAGTCATCTTTGAGTATTTATTATATAGTAGTTAGCATGCATTGAGAACAAAAATCTGATTAATTGATTACACAACTCTCAAGATGTATTGAAAATGTGTAAATATCTACATGTGGTAGAAAATATCAAGTTTCTATATAGTAGTATTTAATAGGAGTAGTCACATATTAAAAATCAGAATACAAATTTCTTTTTGGTGCATATTTAATTTATCGATTAATTAAAATGAGCAAATAATATTGTAATAAGAACAAATGTGCTATAAAAAATATGTTCATTGAATACATGTGATTACAAAATAAAATATAACTACAATTAATTATAAAAAAGTTTTCTATGTAAATCTTCATATATGATTTGTTTGTATTTGAAACTTTTTTGTCTCTTTCATCGTATCCGAAATTATAATATCAAAACAAAATTTATTTTTTCAAATAACCACAATTAATTATAACTTATTGGTAAACCATTTGAATGTATATGATTAAATCATAATGGTCGATAACAACCACAAGTTATAAATATTTAATAAATATATATGTTATATAGAGAATAGTATATATCCGAATTACTATTTATACTACTTAAGATCCTAAATTTTAATAACAAAAATATCAATTATTAAACTCTAGAAAATTATAAACGAGAAAATGACTTAAACAATTATAAAAATAATGAATTAAATGATATCAATTATACTTTGGCGATTGGTGTGGTTGGGTCGAAACGGATCGTGTCTCATCTATATATATATAAAACCTAGGTAGTCTAAAAGAGGTAAGATCCCGCCAAAATGCACTTGTTAAAAATGAAAAGTCATCTTTGAGTATTTATTATATAGTAGTTAGCATGCATTGAGAACAAAAATCTGATTAATTGATTACACAACTCTCAAGATGTATTGAAAATGTGTAAATATCTACATGTGGTAGAAAATATCAAGTTTCTATATAGTAGTATTTAATAGGAGTAGTCACACATTAAAAATCAGAATACAAATTTCTTTTGGTGCATATTTAATTTCTTGATTAATTAAAATGAGCAAATAATATTGTAATAAGAACAAATGTGCTATAAAAATTATGTTCATTGAATACATGTGATTACAAAATAAAATATAACTACAATTAATTATAAAAAAGTTTGCTATGTAAATCTTCATATATGATTTGTTTGTATTTGAAACTTTTTTGTCTCTTTCATCGTATCCGAAATTATAATATCAAAACAAAATTTATTTTTGCAAATAACCACAATTAATTATAACTTATTGGTAAACCATTTGAATGTATATGATTAAATCATAATGGTCGATAACAACCACAAGTTATAAATATTTAATAAATATATATGTTATATAGAGAATAATATATATCTGAATTACTATTTATACTACTTAAGATCCTAAATTTTAATAACAAAAAATATCAATTATTAAACTCTAGAAAATTATAAACGAGAAAATGACTTAAACAATTATAAAAATAATGAATTAAATGATATCAATTATACGCTGGCGATTGGGTGGGTTGGGTCGAAACGGATCGTGTCCCATTATAATCTAAAATAAAACAGGTCAGAATGAGTAACGTGTCGACCAGTTTTAAACCATATTTTCCGCCAAGAAACCTACACTTACACACTAAAAATATGGGTAGCAGCCGACCAGATATTTTTTTTGGGTTGAAATGGATAACCCGCTTCGACCGAAAAAATAGGTCGGGTTAAGCCAAGTAATTTTCAGTTGGGTGGGTTAACGGGTTTTAGGTTTTAATTATCAGACAAATTATACCGATATAATTTGTTTCTTTCATCATGTTTTTTATTTATTTTTAAATTTTGTTTATAATCTTCATTTTATTTGAGTATAATTTAATTAAAATAGATATATGCACGTGCGTTTAACGCACGAGTGTAAAACTAGTTTTAAGTAATGTGAAATTAGTGTTTTTGAGTGTAACATTTATTTAGGGTTCTGAAAGTTAAGAATTATCCAAATTAATCACTATATATGCAATATCTCCAATTAAATAGAGCTATCACATGTCTTTTCTTTAACGTGCCCGATTGTCTGTTTGAGTTTTAGCTGACGTTGTCAAATGACAAACCAATTGAGTTCCTCCTTTTTCAAACATTGCCTCCGATGGCTGATTCTAACCTGTTTGACTCTCTCTCTCTCCTCTCTCCTCTCTCCTCCCTTATGAGTTGGAGATGACAAATACTGACATGGGAGTTGATGCTTAGAATTCGTCTTCCAAGTGTTTGAGTGTTGTCCTGAACTAGAGCTTGTACTTCAAAACTTGGATATTTCGAGCTGGCAGGCAACTCTCGTACTTGATCATGGAGCGAAATTCTCATTTGGGTACCTCATCAGGTTCTTTTTTATACTGTGTTCTGCTTTGACCTTGTAGTTTCCCCCAAAACTTTAGGCTAGTTATGTATATTAACTGAATTGATATATAATATCTTGAATGGTGATTTATGCGGATATTTCAATTCTTGATGAATTTCCTTATATTACTTTAGGGGTTCTGATGCGTAAATTTGATTTAATCTTTGATGCGAAAGACATTAGAAATGTGGACTTAAGAAGTTCATGGAAATGGAGAGAGTGAATGAAAATATCAATCTTGGGTAATTCGAAAGAACTAGAAAGTCTGGATATCTAGCAATCCATATTTAGTATTACAAAGATACTTATTGGTACGTAACAAGTGCGAATCCTTTCATGAGATTGAAATTTTGTACTAAAAACGGCAATGAACATTTGTTGCATCCCAAACATGCACTTGAGAGTTGTGACCGTAAGAACCCTTGAAAATTTAGTCCATATTTCATCTTACCTCAATTTCATACGTTCATTTGATTAGATTCCTGATTGTATTCAAGGTAACTAAACACTAAATTATCAAAAGTGTTTAAATTGCTTGAACTTTTTCTAATATATGAATTTTGCTGGAGATCAACTTGGTCTAGAATATCTTCAAATCCAATCAAATTGTAATCGGATCACCATTCTTGCATTTCGCTCTTCCAATCAAAGTGGCTAAAAAGTTTTGGTGTTTGGGAGCTGTACAGTGCCTATTCTATGAATTACCTAATCACCTGAATTTTGTTGGATTAAACACTTGTGCATGAATTAGCCTAGTCTGATTAGCTTAGCTTTAGTACAAGAAGATAATTCTTGTACCATCTGCTTTGACATCCTCCTACAAGTTTGAATATACTTCCATATACGTTTCAATTAGAACTCAGTGAATTCATTAACTAATATCCTTTATATCTATCACTATTTAACCATACCCTATTTAAATGTAGTTTTGATTTCTTGATATGCTTTGATTTGGTGATAAATGGGTCGTGATTTATGTTTTCTCACTTGTAAAATAAAAGCTGCAAAAACATTGGGATGCTATTTTGTTTCCTTTTTAACTTTTTAAAGAGTATTTCAGAAACTTAAATGGTAAGAAAGCGGAAAAATTCTCAAGTATTCCTAGATACTAGATTCCCTGTCCCCCATCCCCAAGAAAGTTCTTGCAATCAACCAGTGGCTAAAGAGAAGAAAAAATGTTCGAGGGTTGACAACTTTACATGTGATTGCATACATGTTGACAACAAGATGATTTTTGTTTTTGTTTTTAAACTTAAAAAGTAAAAAATCCAATGTATTCCGTTTTCCAAGTAACTTCAACTGTGCATTCTGAATCTTTGTTTCATGCTGTTATTTTTCTTTACTGTTTCAGTTTTAACAAGTTATTATTTCCAGGTGTGTACCAACTAGATGAAGCTGAATCAAGCACGTACCATTTGCTAGAATTAAACGACGATGTTTACACTAAAGATGGGACAGTGGATTACCTCAATAATCCTGCTAATAGGAGAAAAACAGGAACTTGGAAGGCCTGCTGCTTCATCCTCGGTAATATTTTTCTCTCTCTCTTCCCTTTTAGTGCAGAATTTGGCTGTGATACATAGATGCTTGATTAGAGCTAACATCAATTTACAGGAAATGAATGCTGCGAAAGATTGGCATACTATGGAATGAGTTCAAATTTGTTGCTCTACTTTAAGCATCATCTCAACCAGCATAGTGTTACCGCCTCAAGAAATCTCTCAAATTGGTCTGGAACTTGCTACATCACTCCCTTGATTGGAGCATTTGTGGCGGATACCTATTTGGGAAGATACTGGACAATTGCCAGCTTCTCGATAATTTATGCTCTTGGTATGACACTGTTAACATTATCAGCAACAGTCCCTGGCTTAATGCCAACTTGTTACGAGAGAGATGTTTGTGTTGCAACAGATTTTCAAAGTGCAGTGTGCTTCACAGCTCTTTACCTCGTGGCACTGGGAACCGGGGGGATAAAGCCTTGTGTCTCTTCCTATGGAGCAGATCAATTTGATGATAATGATGAGATTGAGGAGAAGTCAAAGAGTTCTTTCTTTAATTGGTTCTATTTCTCAATAAATATTGGTGCACTTGTTGCTCATTCTGTATTGGTATGGATACAAGATAATGTGGGTTGGGGTTGGGGGTTCTGCATTCCAACTGTTACCATGATGATTGCTGTAGGTTCTTTCTTTTCGGGTACTAGGTTGTATCGAAACCAGAAGCCTGGAGGCAGCCCTCTGACCAGCCTCTGCCAAGTGGTTGTGGCTTCCTTGAGAAAGAAAACAATAGAAATGCCTGCTGACATTTCTCTTCTGTATGAGACTGAAAACGCTAATTCTAATATTATAGGGAGCCGCAAACTTGATCATACAGAAGACTTTAGGTAATGTCTGAGTTTCTCATAGTACTTTTTAAGATGGAAGAAGATGTTTTTTACTCTCTCTCTCTCAATTCAAATATATGATCAATTTTTTTTCCCTCCTTTTGGTAGCTAATTCTTCTTTTCAGTTTCTTTGACAAGGCAGCTGTGGTGACACAATCAGATCATATAAAGGGATACGTAGACCCGTGGAGACTTTGCTCGATTACCCAAGTTGAAGAGTTGAAATCAGTTATACGGTTGCTTCCTATATGGGCTACTGGTATCATCATATGCTGTGTCTATGGTCAAATGAGTAATTTATTTGTGCTACAAGGCTCCACCATGGATCCTCGTGTGGGTAACTCCAGCTTCAAGATTCCACCAGCATCACTTGGAGTTTTTGACACCCTTAGTGTCTTATTATGGGTTCCTGTCTATGATCAGATTATCGTTCCAGTTGCCAGGAAATTCACTGGTCACAGAAATGGGTTGACTCAACTGCAGCGAATTGGAACGGGCCTTTTTGTATCAATTATAGCCATGTTATCTGCGGGCATTTTAGAAGTGATTAGACTTGAAATTGTTAGGAGGAACAACTACTACGAACTCAAGCACATCCCTTTGTCGATATTTTGGCAGGTTCCACAATATTTTCTTATAGGTTGTGCTGAAGTTTTCTCATTTATCGGACAATTGGAGTTTTTCTATGAGCAAGCACCTGATTCCATGAGAAGTATGTGCACTGCTCTCTCGCTCACCACTACTGCGCTTGGCAGCTATTTGAGCTCATTACTAGTGACCATAGTAACAAAAATTAGTACCAGAGACGGGAGCCCCGGGTGGATACCGGACAATCTGAACTATGGCCACCTTGAGAACTTCTTCTGGCTTTTGGCTCTTCTGAGTTTGCTAAATCTGGGAGTTTTTCTATTGGTGGCGAAGCGGCATACGTACAAAAAGCATGTTGGGACTCCCTGCGAAGGATAAATAAGGGGGAGACTGATCTTGTGCGTTCCAAGCTTTTACAAGGATGTTCTCATTGTCAATTGATCAGCTTCTCTCTGTCATGATCTTTCCTGTATTGTGGTTCACTTGTACATCACAGTTTAGTTATCAATTTAAAGATTCATAGATATACTTGAAACATTTCCATGCATCCGACATCCACCTATATATGTTAAGTGTTATGAATTTGCAAAACCGTTGTCATTGTTTTTATGGCTATTACTTACCCTATGAATCTCATTACTGGTAGGCTGCAAGTGCACATAAGGTGACCGTTGACCGAGTCTGTAGTATTAGGGGTGGCAATTCGTGTTATCGTATCGTGTTCGTGCCTCATTATCGTGTTTTAATATTATCTATCTTATTTGATCATAAATACAACAATAAATATTAATTTGAATATATTAACAATTTCATGTCTTTCGTGTCGTGTTTCGTGTTGTGTCGTGTCGTGTTGGGCTTATCGTGTCATTTGTCTCTGTAATCGTGTTTTATAATCGTATCTTATTGGTTCGTGCTAACGTGCCGTGCCAGACATTGCCACCCCTATGTAGTATCTTGCGAGCTAATGAGATGAAACCACATCCCCAACACACATGTGGATGTTGGAATAAATAGGTGTAATCTGAAAATAACACTAAAAACAAAATACATAAATAATACAAATATTATTTAGGTAAAAAGTCAAAACAAGAGTTTGACTCTTTTCACCCGAATCGTTGTTCTTGAGCCGCACCGTCGATGCACTGAACCGGGTTCAACCCCGCATCGTAAGTCCAAAATCTCGCATCATAAGTTCAAAATAAATGATGAAGGAGACACAGATGTAGTAAACACATCTGCTACATCAAGTGCAGAACATCAGGATGACACAAATCCAGATTCAAAGAACTCAGGGGTGTTGAGTGCACAACTACAAAAGTCTAAGGGTGTCGAGTGACAGATGAAGTAGGCAGTTATATTCAGTTACACTCATTCAGGGGTATCGAGTGTTCTTCTACAAAGATGCAAGGGTGTCGAGTGAAACTAAATGAAGGCAGTTATTTTCTGTTAGAGTCAAGCTGTTATACAGCTGGATAAGTTTGTTAGATTGTAGAGATATTTTTCTTCATCTTCAATCATTCGCTCATATATATATGTGCAGTTCCTACGCATTTGTAAAACTGAAGATGAATTACAAGAAATACAATTTCTCTTTCTCTCTTAAGCTTTCTTCAGTTCATGTTCATGTTCATGTTTCGAGTTTTCTTCCTTGATTGAGCTATTCTCAATCCTTTATGGTATCAGAGCAAATTCATGCTTCCGCATTCTAAATCAGATTTCAATTACAAGTTTGAAATCATACACAACTGTACAATTCATTGAAGATGTCCGGAGATAATCAAAGTCCTGAAGAACCACAGCAGAAATCTGATTCTTCACAGGAACAGACAATTGAAGAAATTGACGAATATGAATCAGTTGAGGTACATCTTTCTATCCATGCCTCACATCCATTATATCTGCACCCAAACGATCATCCATGGATGAGTTTGGTCACTCATGTCCTCACTAATACAAACTATAATCAATGGAAGAGAGCTATGATAATAGCACTTTCCTCCAAATTGAAACTTGGTATTGTCACTGGCATACACAAGAAGCCTAATCTGAATTCAAAATATCTATCTCATTGGCAAAGGTGCAATGATATGCTAATTTCGTGGCTCCTAAATGCAATATCGTCTGAGATTAGTGCAAGTCTTGTTTACTTCAAAACAAGCAAGGAAATCTGGGATGACTTAGAATGTCGTTTTACTCAAGGAAATGACACTCAAATTTTTCAGATTAAGAAAGATATGATGAATTTACAACAAAGAACTATGTCTATTATTGCCTATTTCACTAAATTTAGATCTATTTGGGATGGATTTGAAGAAGCAAGCAATATGCCTAAGTGTTTATGTTCCTGTTCCTGTGGCCTGCTTAAAAAGATGGAGGAGTATAATCAGGTTCAAAAGGTTACTCAATTCTGATTGGTTTAAATGAATCTTATTTTGGAATTAGAAGTACAATTCTAGCCATGACTCCTCTCCCAAACATAAGTACCTCTCTATCCCTGTTAATGCAAGATGAGAGAATCAAGGATTGTTCTGCATTGCAAACACCAAATTCTGTGATTATAGATTCAAATGTATCAAATGTTTTGTTTGCCAAGAACTTACCTGGAAATAGTAAAGGATACAACACCAGTGGTAGTGGTAATAAAGGACATCACTCTTGGAAATGGCAAAGAGGAACTCTCAAAGGCAATCGACTGTGATCACTATGGAGGCAGGACACACAAAAGCAAGCTATTTCTTTTTGCTAGGGTTTCTGACCGGCACAAATTGCATGGCATCAAGCCGAGATCCACTAAGATGCCAAAGAACTTGAAGACCAAACCAATTGTTGATCCTCCTACTCAAGGTGCTCATGTGAATGCTGCCACTATGTCCCAATCTGATGTTACAGACACTGAAACTGGAAATATTTCCATGTCTCAAGACCACTACAATCAACTTCTTCACCTGATCAACCAAAGCTGTTCTACCTCATGTACTTCTACTGTTGACAAAGTGGCTGGTAAGTCTTCTACAATTCCAAGTTTTATAAGTTCTACTCAATTCAGTGCTGCATATAATGAACTAGAATGGATCATAGATTCTGGAGCTACTGACCGTATTGTTTCTTCCTTTCATTTACTTGTTGATCTTAAACCGTTTTCTTCTATCATTTTTCTTCCTAATGGTCTTATAGCTTCAGTCACACATGTTGGTCGTTCATCTTCCTCTTGGTATTACATTGTTTAATGTTACGTATTGTACTGCATTCTCCTTTAATTTGTTATCTATGAGCAAACCGACTTCTCATAGTAATTGTTCTTTGACTTTTCGCCTTATCGCCTCTTTCGGGACTTAGTCCACGGGAGCTTGAAGGGATTGGTAAATTGGATAAAGGCCTTTACAAATTGAATCTACATGGAATATCATCTCTGTGCGACCTAGTGTTTCGCCTCTACTTCATCCTAATTATGCTAAACTTTGGCATATTAGACTAGGTCACACTCCCTTTCAATCTTTGAAACATTTTCCTATTGATTGTAATGATAAGAACTTGGACATTATCTATGATGTATGTCATTTGGCTAAGCAATGTCGTATTCCTTTTCCAATAAGTCTCAGTCATGCCACTACTCCATTCTCTCTTATTCATTGTGATGTGTGGGGTCCATATCATCATAAAACTTATAATGGATTTAACTCATTTCTTACTATAGTTGATGATTTTTCAAGAACTACTTGGACTTATTTACTATCTTCCAAAACCCGGGTTCTCTCATATATTCAAGCCTTTTTAAAATGGTCCAAACTCAATTTACCACTTCAAAGCCATCGAATCGTCGACAATGGTACATAATTTTTTAATACCACCCTTTCCTCCTTTCTCACATCTCTTGGCATTGAACATCAAAGTTCATGTGTAGAAACCCCACAGCAAAATGGTAGGGTTGAGAGAAAGTATAGACATTTGCTTAATGTTGCAAGGGCCTTAAGATTTCAAGCTCATTTACCACTAAAATTTTGGGGGAATTTTGTGTTCTTGCTACAACTTACCTTACTAATAGAACCCGTACTCCTATTCTATCTCATAAAACACCCTATGAAATGCTTCTAAATCAAATTCCCACCTATTCTCATATTAAGGCTTTTGGTTGCCTTTGCTTTGCTTCCACCTTGAAATCTCACAGAGACAAATTCTCCCCAAGAGCAACAAAATGTATTTTCTTGGGATATCCTTATGGCAAGAAGGCCTATAAATTATATGATTTACATGCTCATAAAGTTATATTTTCTAGGGATGTTCACTTTTATGAAGATAACTTCCCTTATAAATCTGCCCCTATCTTATTATAGATATTTAATGTTTTAGATATTATGGGTTTTTGTTATAAATATTTGATGTTATGAATGTTTTATTCATATTAATTCATATTGAAAAATGGAATACTCGAATCGAATATATGAATAGTATCGAATCGAATACTTGAATCAAATCGATACTATTCGAATTTTAATTTTGAATCGAATACGAATCAATTTTAATATTCGAATAACAAACGAATACAAATATGATTATTCCGAAAATTTCACGAATACATATCGAATATGGTGATATTCGATTCGATTCATTTACATCCCTGATGGAGACACTCATATCAACGACAAATGTTTATTCTTATATGGATATCCAAATTAACATGTTCTTTATGGGACTAAACCTGATGCTGTTAGGATGCCAAAGAATAAACCAAAAGAGGTAGTGGTTGTTTATGTTTCCAACATAGCAGGAAGGATATCAGATGAGCCACATGATTTTTTTCAGGGTTTTACTCATGCTCAATGTCAACAGCTGATGTCATTAATCAATTGTTCTGGATCTTCCATGGATAATCCATAATCTCACATTGCAGGTATGTTACTTGTGAGAACCCAAACCCTACTTGTGTAATATGTCTTTTATACTTGATTAATATGTTCATTATGTGCCTTAACATGTTTTAGAGTCCATATTGTTCATACCATGCTCGCATTAGGTCAACCATGATCGTAGTTGCTTGTATAACTTCTATACGTTGCATGCTTTGTCATAATTACTTCATGTATCATCTTAGTACTTAACTAGAGCCTTAGTACCGTTATAACATGCTTAACGATGCCTTATCATGTTAGAGACTTTATTTGGTTCATGTCATGCTTGCATTAGCATTGTTACGTTCATAGTCGCTTGAATACCTTCTATGCATTGCATACCTTGCCGTTTATGCTTTGAGTGTTCGCCTTAGCATGTTAGCGCTTAACCAAGACGTGTTGGGGTTCTATTACCTTTCATATATGACTTAGAACGCTCATCTTGATCATAGTAAGATTGTTTGGAAGTTTATAAACTTTCTTGCTTTGTTTTGGCCTTAGCGATTTCCCTCATTGCTCGTATTGCTTGTATTTCGTAGTGCGAAGTGTTCGTTGAGTTCTCGGCCTTGTATTCAGGTCATAACCATGTTTAAACAAGCCTTTTCCATGCCCAAGTTATCCTAGTTTTATTAGTGTTTGATTCGTTAACCATTCGTCGCATGATTCGAGCCTTGTTCTACCATTTTCCGGATATTGTTCGGGTGTGTTTCCGACTTGTTTTGAGTTGGGTTAGACCTTAGAATGGTTGCCCATGAGTTTGGGACCATTTAGGACATGTTTAGACCAAGTTCAAGGGCTGGACCATGCGCCGCATCGACTCGATCACCACTCGCGGACAAGGCCGAGAGCATTGCAAAATGGACATAAGCTGGAATTAGGGCCAGGCGCCCGCCTGGACATATGTGAGGCGCCCGCCTCAAGAACTGGTGTCACCTACGGAATTTTTCTCTTGCAATCTGATTGTGACCAATTAGACCCTTAAACCCCAATCCTAATTGACCCTAAACCTCCCTATTAGACCCTTAATGACTTGGATTAACACTAACCTCAAATCCCCCTCCACTTGACAAGTGGATTTTCAAGCTCCCTCCTAGTGACATGTGGACTTCCACCCACAAATTGCATGCCATATAAATCCTCCCACTTTTTGATCAACATTAATCCCTCCATATCTGATAATTCTTCTCTCTTTTCCCCAAGCTTTTGTGCGTGTATGGTGAGGGGAGATTAGTGTGTGTTTCTCCCATAACTTGAGCTCCCGACCTCCGATTGCCAAACCGAGACCACCGAAGTGAAGCTATCGACGAGGGGCTCGATTCCATCTGAATAGTTTGTGCTCATCCCATCTTTTTCTTGGGTGTAAGGTAAGCTATTGATTCCCCTTAGGTTGTATGCTAGAATTGCCATGTCCCCCTCTTCTTATGATTCCCATGCTTCTACCATGTCTAAGCCATGTTTGATGATGATTTGATCTTATGAGATTTTTGAATGACATGTTCATCTTGTTGATTTAGTCTTATGCCTAGAATTAAAAATGTTCTATGCCTCCTTAGGAACAACTATTGTTCTTGGACTAATGGATTTTGACAACTCTTAGAGATTGTGATTTCTAGGGTTTCATAAGCTATGAATTGCTCATCTTATTGATTTGGTCATATGCTTAGAATTAAATGTGTTCTATGTCTCCCTAGGAATAACTATTATTCTTGGACCATTGAATTTTAATAACTTTTAGAAATAATGATTCTAAGGTTCCCATGAATTGTGAATTAATGATAATTCTTGACTATGGTTGTTAAGTGGATTAATGGCCTAGTCTACCCTATACGAGAACTTAGAAAAGGGTTAGGATGCATTTAGCATTTAAACTCTATTGGATGAATTTTTAGAGACGACTCAACGGAGTCAAATTTAGTGAGCCATTGAACAATACCGGCTCAATGATCAATCCCTACGACGTTCTAAACACGTTTTCACTAAGAATAATAATTCTAGACTCTTGAATTTGGATTGATTACCATGCTTGATTTTCGATGTCATATAATAGAATGCCTATTTGACATGTTGAGTTCGCTCTTGTCGAACTCAATCCTACTTGATTATTGATGAGAATAATTTACTTGTCATGAACGAGATCGCTCTTGCCGACCTCGTTCACTACTTGAGAAATTGTTAAGTAAACACTACTTGGCATTTGCATGAGTCCAGCTGGCATACCCGTCTTTGTTCACACACGCCTCACCGTGGCCACAAGGAAGTAGCCCCCGTAACCATTAGAGCATCATTGGTGTCTATCCCTGCATCTCCTGAAGGTCGATGTACTTACACACATCCGACACCTCACATTCCGTATAACGCTTGTATGCAGAACTACGTAGCGGCCCGCTCTCCATATATCCTTATCCTATGTGATTTAATTACGAGCACCTATGTGAAACAATGTGCATCTTGGATATATGATCTCTATGCTTATGTGACGATATCTTGCCTTGTATGTTGCATATTGCCATGACATGCATGATTGATAGCTTACAAGTCTTTATGACTTACCCATTCCCCTTTACTGCTTTAGATCTTAACAAAACGGGTCCTTCTCGCTGAAGCTTGCAGTGTTCGTGTCTCCTTTATTCCTCTTTTAGTCCGACGTTGCAGTTGAAGAGGTGGTTTAGATGTCCTCTTCCTTTCTTTTATATTTTGCAAGGACGTTGGGTTAAAGCAAGTCAATTAGACTATGCTTGGGTATTTGTATAGAACTTGAACTTGTTACTTTTATTTGCTACTAGTAGTTTTAACACTTGTAGTACTTGTAACCCCTTTTATGCCGGCATTTTGTAAGCCGAGCTTTGGTTATCTTGTTTAGTAGTTCACTACGTATAAGTCTTCCGCTGAGCATCCTATTAGCTCTTATTTAATTCTTGTCCATAAACTGTTAGCTTGGGTTCCAGCATGTAGTGTCACCGATGACTTGGTTTAATTGCTTAATTGTTTTATCAGGTTTGAAAAGTTTTAAAAATACCGGCCTTTTGGTGCCGATGCGTGCTACGTCTCTATTGTTGCGTCACGTCGTTTTCTTTTATTGAGTCCTTGCATGTTTATATGTTTACTTGTTTCCCCCCTATTTGGGCGGTCCGACCCTCGGTTCCACCTCGGGCCCGGGTCGGGTCGCCACATTACTAGTTACTCTGGCTCTGTGTAATACCAGTGTCCCCACCTCCTCTATCAAGTGTATCCCCACCTTCACCTTCTCAACTTCAAGTTCCACCATCAGTCATTGGGACTCACAATTCAAACCCTAATGTACCGTTAGCCAATGGAGGCATCAGTACTACAGTTGTAGTGAGTATTGGTGTAGTACTAGATTTCATACTACTTGGTGCATAAGCAAGAGAAAGAAAAGGTCACGTGAATGCCAACCTCACTGACCTCTTCACCAAACACAAGTAATTCCTTAAAAAGTAATGAATTGATCCTATGGAATATTTTTCCATTCATCGTTAGGGTTCAGGATTGGGCATAATCTGAGAAAAGATCGATTTCGTGCAAATTTACCCAACAAGATTTCAATTTAATGTATTAAACATGCTTGCAAACTTAAGTTCTCTACATAGTGTTATTAACATTTGTGATTTGTGTCCAGTTTCAAGCTTACTAAAGACACATATAACTCAAATCTGTTGAGGTGGCGTGAGAGATGGGTTGCTGGAACGACCATTGATGCTTGCCGGAATACTGTAGGCCGGAATCGAAGCTGGAGCGAGTAGAAGGTCGCTAGGGGCTATGGTGGGGCTGGGTATACTGCTAGGTTTGTAGATGGCATCGACGATTATGATGGGTGTGGATAGAGGGCAGGAAGGAGGCCGTCCTAACATGGTGCGTGATGGCGATGAAGATCTGGAGCGAGCTTGTTTGGAGAAGATGAAGCTTTACCGACTCTGTTGAGGGGGGTTTTGGCCGGAGATGGTGGCTATGGAAAGAGATGACGAGGCTGGGTGTGGAACCGGAGGAAGACATCATGACTGGATTTTGAGGTTGCCTTCGTCGGATTTGGGTGATTTTTGGGAGCAAGGGTTGGAAGGAGACGGTGGGAAGAGTGAGCGTGAGAGTTGCTTTACTGCAACCTCATGCCCATCAGGTAGGTATCCTTTGTACACCTAGTAATAAAAAAATATTCACATTAGTCCCTAATTGGAGAAGATGATATTAAAATTTTCACATTACCCCCTTATTTTGATGATGTTATACATGACCCCCTTATTTTGTGCATGTGAGTGACACATACTCACTTAATGGAAATACATAAACGGCGTTAGAGCTAGAGACCTTCGATGAGCAAAAAAAAGCCTACTTTAGTCAGTGGTGAAACTTTTTGAAATTGGGAGACAGATGATGGGTTTGGCCAAAGTTCAGGGACTAATGATATACTTAACCCATATATATATATATATATATATATATATATCGATTCATGTTTCCCATACATATCCCGATTTAATGACTTGGTTTTGAATTTGTTTTCATGTAATGATTAAAAAAATGAAGAGGGGGAAAAGAAAAAGATTGTGCTAAATGACTCAAATTGATCCGATCAAAACATTTAAAGCGCCCTATATCATTTGACAAAGACATATTTTGACTCAAATTGATTATTAGTAATTGTTAGTAACTTTTTATCTTCTCCTTGTGATTTTTTGCATTAATAGAAAAGGGTAATTTATGTCAAATACTTATTTATTATTTTAAATTTTATAATACTGTTCAATTGAGTCGGATCAAATTGATAAGTTAAGATTTATTGTTTAAAATAATCTTGGCCATGTCGATGATTTGCTAACATCAATGAGAATAAAAATGAAAAATACTGAAAAAAGGAAGGCCACATGAATAACTTCATCTCTTTAGAATGGAAAATCTCACCTTGTGTAATTGATAAAGATTAATGATCAATCTCACATGCACTTAGTTTGAACATAGATATGACCCACATCTTAACATTTTTGCATTTGTCCAAGGATTGCCATCATTTGGCAATACAGTTCAATTTTGGAAATTTTCCTACTCATATTTCTTTCAGAGTTGTGCACACCGCACACATCGATGTGTATAAATATGAAGTATTATACTTCATTCGTTTCGGACAAAAAGTCCCTGTTTGAAGGTCAAATTTTTTAAGAAGATGACACTTTTAGCAGCTTATTAGTTATAAAATGACACTTTTATGCCTTTATTTTTTAAAGTAGACTCGTTAAGTGAAACATCCCAAAATAGAACAGTGAGTTCTTTGCCCAGAATCGGAGGAAGTAGAAATTATATATAATATATATAATTTTAGAAATTGGTCTTTTAATGTGAAACATTTCAAAGAGTATAATAGGCTTTAATATGAAAAACCCCCTGATGCATCCACCCAATCTCATAGTCCCCCCCAACCTACGAAGTGTGCCTATGTGGTACCTAATGCTGCTATTTGTCCCATAATCACCCCTCCCATTAGTGGCCATTATGAAATTCACGTTAAGTGGCATGTGAGCGTCACGTGTGGGGGCATTTTTATCATTTCCAACCCTTCTTCATTTTTGTCATTTCTACAGTATTTCGACATGGGTGGGGCGGCCGACCTGTTCACCTTCCATGGCAATGACCTTGCGTCATCAAATGCCACCACTCCCCTCTCTTCAACCCGGCCACCGGTGCCCACGTCGGCAACACAATCCAACTCCTCCACCCCTTCTTGGCCTCAACCACACCGAATTCCCCTTTCGTTGCGCACTCCGAAGACACATCCACCATTGCTGCCTTTCTCCTCCATTTTACACACTGGAAAAACAACCACCACCATGGCTTCTGCCACCTCACCAATAGTCATTCCAAACACCAGAACCTTAATTAACTATACCTAGAACTCTATCCCCTTCCTCATTTCCACACTTACCCTCCAATTCATCTGAAATCCAATTCTTAACATGTTTCGATTCCGCCAATTCCAAAGATCTCTCCAACGTAGTCTTCTTATGTTCGGTAGAATCGACTTCTGAATGGTAATCGAGAGGAAAATCCCACCTAGGCATGCTCGTTCGCACTCAACAAGCGAATCTAATACAACAATTTGGCCCCACCCTTGTTGAATGGGTAAGAGACTCTCGGATTTGGGCGGCGACGATGAGGAAGTTCTGTTCGACACAAAGACCATCTCCTCTATTTTTGATAAATTTTGTTGAATTTTTTTACTACCCATTTGGGTTTTTTGTTGTTTTGGTACATTAGATCTGTTGTTTCTGTTCTTTTTCTTAACAAATGGGTCTTTTATGAATTATATTGTTTCATGTATTCTCATCTAAATCTTGAGAATTACTGCATTTTACTAGTGGGTTTGTTTGAATTACATGACGAAGTGTGCCTATGAGTAAGGTATTGATGATTGATTTGGTAAGACGGTAGAGAGAGAGAGAGAGACAGAGAAGGAGAAACAGAGAGAGAATTTTGGGAAAATGGAAGACTGTGGGTGTGTATGAAATGGAAGATGACAGAGAGAGAATTATTAAACTAAAACCATAGTGGAAATGACAAAATGCCCCCGCATGTGACGCTCACATGCCACTTGACGTGAATTTCACAACGATCGCTAACGGGAGGGGTCATTATGGGACAAATGACAATATTAGGTACCACATAGGCACACTTCGTAGGTTGGGGGGACTATGAGATTGGGTGGATACATTAGGGGGGTTCATATTAAAGTCAATCTATGATAAATATTGATATAATATGTAATTTTCTTTAAAACCAAGTGCATGTGATTTTATCATTAAAATTAACAAAAAAATTAAAGATAAAATGGTAAAAACAGTTCGAGTTCATTTTGAAATTTTAACAATTGTATGAGGTTTGTATTGCATTCAAATTTGTGAAAATCTGGTCAAAGATTGTGTTGATTTTGAATTTTTTTAAAAAAAGAACAAGGTTAATAACAAAATT
This sequence comes from Codonopsis lanceolata, assembly GCA_013146195.2. Taxonomy (NCBI): domain Eukaryota; kingdom Viridiplantae; phylum Streptophyta; class Magnoliopsida; order Asterales; family Campanulaceae; genus Codonopsis; species Codonopsis lanceolata. The sequence goes on along the minus strand of JABEVN020000020.1, from coordinate 49,911 downwards.
ATTTTTGGCAAGAAGAATGGCGTGGACATGAGTTCTCTCGCCTAGTCCACGTAGGCTGCCACTGGAATATCCAGTCACCTCCCCATTACAAAAACTAACCAATTTTGGACCGAAGGTTTTAATTGGAAGAAAAAATGTTGGGTTGATGTTTTACATGCAAAAAAAAAAAAACAACACATGGTTCAAAACGAAAAAAAACTAAAATAGGTCGTGTTTTTAATGCAATTAACCCAAACAATTCATTTCTTTTACAAATATTATTCAAAAATTACAACAAAAAAAAACATTAGTCTTCCTTGAAATCATCTCACTAAAAATACACAACAATGAAGAATTATATTAATTTATTTCAAGTGTAGATACGATGAAAAATATATGATGTTAATTAAGAATCGTATAGAATTTCCCTCCATAACCAATTCTCATTGATTCAATAGCCTAAAACAAATATGGAACCAATATTCTTTATTATCAAGTGGAAAAAAAGAAGAAGAAGAAAAATTAATGGTTTTCAATAAAAATGACAATGACAAAATTAATGAAAGCAACGCCTAATTCACCGACTATTGATTATTTAATTATTTTCTGTTTAATTTTAATCCAAAAAGTGACAAAATTTAAAAAAAATAGTAACAATCATTCATTATATATTTTTGTGAGGGAGGGCCTAAATTCAATTCCTTAAAGAATGTTGAAAGGAAAAGTTAAGAATATTGGGGAGCTCAATGTACAAATCACAAAGATGAAACTTTAGGGGTGTCGGGTGTAGATATGGCTTAGTTTGAGGATATGTCTATATTGTCCTATGGTAGACAGTTAGGTAGGGAATATTTATGTTATATTTGTGTTCTTCTCCAATTAGAGTGTAATGCAATAATATTGAAGAAAGAGAGAGACTATTTCTTTCATGATTTCTCACCATATCTTATTTTTCTCTCTTTCTAAATTCAACATGGTATCAGAGCAAGCTATCATCATCGTTTCCGCTAACGAATCATGAATCCAAACCACCGATCTATCAAAATTAATTAGGGTTTTTTCTATTCAAATCGAGGGTTTTCTCAATAGCTTCCAACAATTGCGCAATGAAGCTCATCAAGAAACCGAAATTGAACCAGATGAAGACGAAGTTGTGGACGACTATGACATAGATGTATCAAGACTTCAAATTCATTCGTCCCATCCCCTGTTTCTGCATTTGAATGACCATCCCGATATGGCTCTAGGCTCACAGATCGATCCTTACTAATACAATTAATTTTGGTCAATGGAGGAGATATGTCATTATACTTCTTTCTCGCCAAGAATAAACTAGGACTCATAAATGGTGCTAATAAAAAACCCATAACTAGGTCAAAATACCTAGGTCAATGGGAGAGGTGCAATCATATGGTCGTTTCATGGTTGCTGAATGTCATTTCTCTTGAAATCAAGTCCAGTGTAGTATATTTAGGTACTGCTAGGGCAATTTGGGAAGACCTAGATACTAGGTTCTCTCACGGTAATCTACCAAAGGTGTTTCAAATCAGGAAAAATCTGATTGATTGTCAACAAGGGAGTATTAGTGTCTCTGCCTATTTCACCAAATTTAGGGATATGTGGGATGACCTATTGAGTCATGCTAGTCTTCCTAAGTGTACCTATAATTATACGTGTGGAATTGTGCAGAAGCAAATGGATTATGAACATGAACAGATGTTAATCCAATTTTTAATGGGATTGAATGACACATTTACTAAAACTAGAGGGTAGATTATGTTAATGACTGCCCTACCTAGTCTAACTAAAGCTGCAAATTTATTAACTCAAGAAGAAAGTCAGAGGACTCTTAGTTCTGGAGGAGGCACAAACATGGAAAATATTTTAGCAGCATTGATGAGTAAAACTTTTAAAAATAGGAGCAATACTAATACCAGTGGAGGTGGTATACAAAATGGGTTTTCCACTGGATGCAATGTAGGAAATTTTCAAAAGAAGAAAATCTGGTGTGACCATTGTCATGGAGACTAGGCTTGTAAACAAATCGAATCTTTTTTATTCGATTCGGTATTCGGCATTCGTATTCGAATAATATATATATATATATAATAATAAGAAAGAAGCCATAGTTTCCCATCCTTAACTCGACAAACTCCTTCCTTTGATTTCTCTTTCTCCCTTTCTCTAACATCTTCCATTTTCATCTCCCACCCCCTACGTTTCTCTCTCTTCAACCCCTCTTAATTGTTGAGAGCCGCCACCACCACCACCAGGTCCGCCACCGTCATCGTCTCTCCTTTTCCCTCTACACAATCGTCTTCTCTCTACAAACTATTCTCTCTTCATCTCTCTATCCAGATTCAAAGAAAAACTTGTCACTTGTCCTTGACTTTCAAGTTGGCGGTGTTTCTATTCTTCTCCGGCGACTCCATCTCCAACTTCTAACAATAAATTTTTCGTAGCGGGTCTCGTTCTATCTTTTTCTCTTCTGTCTAAAAGTTTTTTTTGTTATATCTATTTAATGTCTATGTGTGTGATTTGGTCAGTGATGTTTGATATGGCTGAAGGTTTGTCATGGTCAGTCAATGAGAAGTCGTTGACGGATGCCTTCTCCTCCTTCGGCGAGGTTACTAAAGATAATTTATTCAGTTTATTCATAGTGCTCTCTATGTTACTAATAAAATGCCTAACTGAGGTGTATATTTTCAATTTGAGACTAGTTGGACGTGGATTAATTTGTGTTTCTTACTTATTGGTTGATGTATCACAGTAACAGTATAAAAATTATCTAATTTGGATGAAATTGACCTGAGGTTGGTGTTGGCCTAATGCCTACTACTTGAGAGGCTCTTATCAAACATGTTTGTGTTTTATTATTTCTCTTGTCTTAGTTGTTTACGTGTATTAGTGTAACTTTTTAAAATTCATTTGAGATATTTGTATATTTTCATGATTATGACAACAGAATTGATATCTACTTGATTTTTAATTTTATTTAGTAAGAGGGCGAGTTGATTCATATCATATTGCGAACATGATGGTTGGATGGCGGATACTAGTCAAATTTTTATCCTAGTGTTTTTTGATGAAATTAGACAATTGACATTTATTAATGTATTTGATAATTATTGTGGATGTTATGGATATTTGATCTTATGAATGTTATGGATTTTTGTTATAGATATTTAATGTTTTGGATATTATGGGTTTTTGTTATGAATATTTGATGTTATGAATGTTTTATTCATATTAATTCATATTTAAAAATGGAATACTCGAATCGAATATACGAATAGTATCGAATCGAATACTTGAATTGAATCGATACTATTCGAATTTTAATTTCGAATCGAATACGAATCAATTTTAATATTCGAATAACAAACGAATACGAATATGATTATTTGGAAAATTTCACGAATACAAATCGAATATGGTGATATTCGATTTGATTCGTTTACATCCCTAATTGAGACACCCATATCAACGACAAATGTTTATTCTTATATGGATATCCAAATTGACATGTTCTTCATGGGACTAAACCTGATGCTGTTAGGATGCCAAAGAATAAGCCAAAAGGGGTAGTGGTTGTTTATGTTTCCAACATAGCAGGAAGGATGTCAGATCACATGATGTTTTTTAGGGTTTTACTCATACTCAATGTCAACAGCTGATGTCATTAATCAATTGTTCTGGATCTTCCATGGATAATCCATAATCTCACATTGCGGGTAATGTTACTAGTTACTCTGGCTTTGTGCAATCCAAATGTTTTTCCAGTCATGGTTAAAAGACTAGTGAATGAATTGTATTTATTGATCTTCTTGTTAATCCTATTTATGTTGATTTACAAATATATCTCCCTAATGGCCATAAAGATAACTAGTACCTTACAAAAGACATTATGAATTGTTATATGTATAGGGGTGATAATTTGAGGCACGACACGATTGACCGACACGAACACGACACGAAATTATAGGGTTTGGGCTAGGGCTTATCGGGCGCCGATAAAAATGAGTTGTTATCGGTGGTTGATAAGGCACGATAAGACACGATAACTAAAATATATATGTTTTAAAAATATTTTTTAAAAATTTATAGGTTTTTACTTCTAGGGGTTTTTCGAACTATTTTCATGATTATTTCATAGTTTTATTTTCATGAAAATTTATGTTTTATCTTTTAAACTTTTAAACTTACTATTTATATTGATAAATTTTCAAAATATGTATTAAAAATCAAAATTATATATTTAATAATGTATTAAAAAATCAAAATTATATATTTAATTGGGCTTAACTCGACTAAATAATCGTGTTTTGCTTATCGTGTCTATCGTGTATCGTGTCGCTTTTCGTGTTTTATCGTGTCGTGTTCAAATTAGACTTATGTTCGTGTTCGTGTTTATCGTCTTTCTATTATCGAATGTCAAAGACGACCGATTTGCCACCTAATATGTGCCCTCTTTCAAGTACAATATGTTGTCAGGTACAAAATTAACTTATGATAACTAGATCACCCTTTTTTTCTCTGCCAACACTTGTATTCTGCAGGGCCAAGATCAAAGGGAGATCAAGGGGACTGGTAGAGTGGTGGATGAACTTTATAAACTATATTGTACATCATTTTTTTTACTATTGTCTTCCACAAACCTGCACTTTATGGATACAGAAAGAAAAGTTTTTAACAGGCGTCATAGGCTATTCACCCCCCTCTAGCCTAATTGAGCTTCATTGTGGACCAATAAAAACTCAAGTGTGTTCTTATCTCACCAATTTATTCTCTTACATAAAGACTCAGTATCATGCCACTGTGAAAGAGATTAGGTTTGATAATGGCATTGAGTTCTTCAATGACTCAGTGACCCCTCTTATGGATTCTCTTGGGATAGCTCATTAGAGTTCCTATATTGCTACTCCCCAACAAAATGGGAGGGCTGAGAAAAAACATAGGCGCCTCCTTGAACTAGCCAGAGCTCTCAGATTTCAGGCTCATCACCCCATTTCTTTTTGGGGTCATTGCCTATTAATAGCCACTTATCTTATTAACAGACTTACTAGTTCCGTCCATCAATTTCTCACTCTTTAGGAAGTTCTTCTTGGTCACAAGCCTTCTTATATCTTAGGGTGTTTGGATGCATGTGATATGCCTCCACTTTAAGTCAAAACAGGGATAAGTTTGGACCTAGGGCCAAGAAAATGTGTTTTTCGAGGGTATCCTCTTGGAAAAAAGGCTTATAAGCTCTATGATCTGGACACTAAACAAATCCTCTATAGTAGGGATGTGATCTTTCATGAGTCTCACTTGTTTCCGCCTGCTTCTTCCATTATTCATCATGCTCCTACATCTTGTCCCTCTCCTCCTACTTCTATATCTACTCCTCAAAATTTTTCTTCCCCTCAACCTGTTCCTCCCAGACCTTCCAAAACTAGGGTTCTTCCATCCAAGTACAGAGATTATACATGTCTTCCCTTCACAGTTCCAATCTCCACTGCCTCTTGTGATCTCAGGTATCCTCTTCATTCTGTTCATAATGTTCTTTTCTATGACCATCTATCTCCTACATATCAATCGTTCATTGCCAATATTGACACCATCTGTGAGCCTAAGACTTATGCTTATGCTGTCAAATCTCCTCGATGGTGCAAAGATATGGCCTCTGAATTTGAGGCCCTTGAGAGGAACAAGTCCTGGGTTGTGCAAGACTTACCTGCTGGGAAAATAGTTGTTGGGTGTAAGTGGATCTATAAAGTTAAGTATAATCTTGATGGCTCAGTAGACAAGTATAAGGCCGGGTTGGTTGCAAAAGGCTTCACTCAAGTTGAGAGTTTGGATTATTTTGAGACTTTTGCTCCAGTGGTTAAAATTAGTGTCGTACATAAGTGTGCAGTTGCCCCCACTTGTTTTTTTTTTGGAAGAACTTTTAAAAAATAATAATAATGCTTTGTAAATTTTACAATTTGCCCCCATTTCTGTCAAATTTGTACAAGTTGCCCCCACCTAAGAAAATCTCTGCGTCGGCTACTGGTTAAAATGACTATAGTTAGGGTGTTATTGGCTATAGCTGCTATGAATTAATGGCCACTCAACCAAATGGATGTATCCAATGCTTTCTTGCATGGTGATTTGCAGGAAGAGGTATTTATGACTCTACCCCTAGCTATTGTGCTCCACCTTCTGTCTCAGGTTATGCTCATGTATGCAAGCTTGTCAAGTCTCTCTGTGGTTTGAAATATGCACTTAGACAATGGTTTCATAAGTTGTCCTAAGCCTTGAAAAGCTTTGGTTATACTCAGGCTGCCAATGATCATACATTGTTCATTAAGGTGTCTGACCCTTCCTATACTGCCGTGCTGGTCTATGTGGATGATATAGTTATCACAAGCTCTTCTCAGTCTGCTATTGGTCAACTGCAATAGTTTTTTCACTCTCAGTTTTTTCACTCTTAGTTCTCCATTAAGGATTTAGGGCAGCTCAAATATTTTCTAGGTCTTGAATTGGCTAGAAATTCTACAGGTATTTGTCTACATCAGAGGAAATATGTTGTGGATATAATCATGGAAACTGGTCTTACTATGGCTAAAGTCTCTCCTATTCCAATTCCTACAAACGTGGTTTGTCCACTAGAGACAATTGTATTATTGACTAATCCAGATCAGTATAGAAGGTTGGTGGTTAGGTTGATCTACTTTACCATCACCAGACCTGAAATTACATATGTTGTGCATGTTCTCGGTCAGTTTTTGGCTCAGCCTAGGCAACCTCACCTGTCTGCAACCTTGAGAATGGTGAAGTTTCTAAAACAGGCTCCTGATCAAGGCTTGTTCTTCTCTGTCACTTCTTCTTTGTTTTGTCTGCTTATTGTGATGTAGACTGACAGCTTGTCCTACCACTTAGAGTTGTCAAACAAGCCGGGCCGATCTAGCCTGACCCAAGCCCACCAGGTTTGGTTTAACAACGGGTCAGGCCTAAAATATATCGGACCTCGTAAAACTCAAGCCCAACCCATACCACCTCCAGGCCAAAAAAAAAACACTATTTATTTTTATTCAAAAAAACCACAAAATTAGTTAATAAAACACATTAACACATCAAAACACACTCACTTACTAGTCTAACTTATACAATTACACAACTAAAATGCAAAACACATCAAGAATTCAAGAACATATATGTTCTTAACCACAAACTTAATTCGTTCAGTTAAACATGTAGTACCTTACTTTGCAAATAAAGAAAATGCATAATTAATTGTGAATGTCAACCAATGAAACTTATTGTTTTAGTTTTACATCATCACAATTTAATATTTTGGTCAAATAAATTGGTGTACGCAACACCATTCTTCATTGCAAAGTGTTGTTATCGTTTAGCTCACTGAGCAATGTTGGTAATCCCTTCATGTAACTTGTTGGCAAAGAAGATATCTACACATTACAGTGTTCAATAAAACACCAGTAGGACCCGTAACTCATGCTAGATAAGCAGGTGGACTCACTGGGATTGCAATTTGATCTCACAAATACTGAAATAAGCAACCATAATGATCTGCAACTGCAAGTAGATTGCGAAAAATTAAACAGAAATCGAGAGAGAGAGCGAGGGGTAAACGATTACAGACAAGGAGAGGGAAAGCAGGCGAAATCACGAAGATGAGACTATGAGAGCGAGAGAGATAGTACATGTGGTGGCTTGCGACGCCATGGCTATGGTCCTGTAGAGTAACCGACGACGTCAGCGCGAAGAGTTCAAGAGAGATAGAGATCGAAGACGACGAAGAGTATAGAAACTAGAAAGACCTGTCGACTGCCGCTTTGGAAAGACTCAGTCTCAAAGACAGTGACCGAAGAATGAAACGGGATACAGTCTGGGGTAGCCTAGGGTTTTGCTTTACTCTTTAGTGTTTGTTTTAATTTTAATACGGAGTATATCTTTTGTTTTCTGGTTTTTTAATTTTTTATTAATTTTGATTTTTCAACAGCGAGACGGCCCGGATAAATCGAGCTTTCTGGATCCGAGCCACTTACAACAAGCGGGCCTGTTTTTAGGCCATCAAAGTTGGAGCCCAAACCCATAAAATTCGGGTGGACTGGACTGGCATGTGGGTCAGACTCAATTTTGACAACTCTACTGCCACTATAATATTTGTTACTGGCTTCTATGCTCCTCGGTTCTTGTCTCATTTCATGGAAGAGCAAAAAGCAGACTAAAATATCGAGGTCCTCTGTAGAATCAGAATACAAATCTATGGCTGCTACATGCTGTGAGATCATTTAGCTTAAATCTCTGCTCAAGGATCTTCATGTCTGCATTCCAACTCCCATACTTTACTGTGACAACAAGGTTGCCCTTCATATTGCAGCTAATATAGTCTATCATGAAATGGTAAATACATTGACATTGATTGCCATATTATAAGGGAGAAGGTGGATCAAGGTCTTATTGTCACTTCTCATGTTCCCTCCAAAGAGCAACCTGTCGATCTGTTTACCAAGGCTCTGCCCAGTTTCAACTTTTGCATCTATAGTCCAAGTTGTTTGTGGCCAATTTATTCTCCCCTTCCAATTTGAGGGGGGTGTTTAGAATATAGGGGAGCTCAATGAACAAATCCCAAAGATGTAATTTTAGGGGTGTCGAGTGTAGTAGATATGGCTTAGTTTGAGGAAATATATATGTATTGTCTGATGGTAGACAGTTAGGAGGGAATATTTCTGTTATATCTGTGTTCTTCCTCATTTGGAGGGTATGAAAATAAAATTGAAGAAAGAGACAGGGCCGGCCCTGAGGGTAGTCCGGGAGGGCGATCGCCCTGGGCCCCCAATTTTGAAGGGCCCAAATTATAATAAAGTCATATATAGATATAAATATTATACTGTCACTTGAATTTCATTAGTGATTTAATGGCCCATTGGATGTGGTGTTTTTATTTGGTTGAGAGGTCATGGGTTCAACTCTTCGAAAGTCGTGTTAATTTTATTTACTTTTGAACTCTTTGAAAGTTATGTAAAATTTATTTTATTTTTGAGTTGTGAATTATCACGTATTATATACTCCCTCCCTCCCTCCCTTCGTTTCGGGTAAAGAGTTCCCGTCTGAAAGTCAAACTTTTTTAAAAAAATGACATTTTTAGTAGCTCATTAATAATAAAATGACACGCCTAATCAACAAAAAAACTTAATTATCTTAGAATATGGATTAATTGATTACAATAATCGAATAATCAACAAAAAAAATCAAATGAACGTGTAACGAATGAGCCAAAAAATGAGAGAAAGTGATATAATTTGATGATATAGTTGAGAAATATCTCAGAAGAGTTAATAAATCTGAAATATCTTATAGATATGTTTTATAGACATTTTGTATATTTTAATATATAAGAAAATTACCAAATCAAGATAGAAAATAACTAGTGTACCGAAATATGCAAACGAAGTAATTTTAAATAATTATTTCATATACTTATATATTAGTATGCTCATAGATGTTATACCAATTGAATACTTTGAACGATGAAAAATTGAAAATTTATTTATTTCAGAATTTTATTTTTTATATCTATAGGGGCTCATTTTATCATTTTTGCCCTTGGCCCCCAAAAATTCAGGAACGGCCCTGGAAAGAGAGATACGATTTCTCTCATGATTTCTCACTAAATCTTGTTTTTCTTTCTTTCTAAATTCAACAGAAAGGACGCAAAACAGTCAAGTGTAAACAAAGACATAAATAGAGTTGACACAAGACACAATAGGTTTTACGTTTTAGTGTGGGTGCCCAAGTGGGCACCAATTTAGTTTATCATAGACCCACTTAAGTGGGGGTGTTAAGAATATAAGGGAGCTCAATGTACAAATCCCAAATATGTAACTTTAGGGGTATCAGGTGTAGATATGGCTTAGTTTAAGGATATATATGTATTGTTTGATGGTAGACAGTTAGGAGGGAATATTTATGTTATATATGTGTTCTTTCCCATTTAGAGGGTATTGCAATAATATTGAAGAAAGAGAGATACGATTTCTCTCATGATTGCTCACTAAATCTTGGTTTTCTCTCTTTTTTAAATTCAAGAGGTAAGAACGCAAGACAATCAAGTGTAGACAGATATAAATAAAGTTGACACAAGACACAAAAGGTTTTACGTTTTAGTGTGGTGCCAAGTGGGTGCCAATTTAGTTCATCATAAACCCACTTAAAATTTTTAATATGTACTTACCTATTATTTAGAAGGTAGTCTAGACGAGTAAATGGACATACACAAATTGTAACCGTGGCTTATTTATGAAATTTGTCAAAGAGAGGAGAACTGAGAAGTTTATAGGGTGATAATCGGGCCGGTATCATGCGGTGAAATTATAACCGTAAAAATATATCATTATTTTTTTAAACCGCTACAATGCACTTTTTGAGGGAAAAGACAAAAATACCCTTAATAAAGGAAAGATATGCACGTCACTGTCCCAATTTGTGCGTCGGTAAAAAAATTTAGGTGTCGTTCAAATTTATTGAGGTGTCAGTAAAATAAATTGGGCGTCACTCACAATTTTTGGACGTCGTTTAAAAATTTGGGACATCGATCAAAAAATTTGGGCAGCCCTATTCTTGTGTCTTTGGAAAGCATGTTGAAGATGTGAATAAGTGGAAGTATAGATCCGCGTGTGCACCCGAGAGGGACGTCGGGGGCTCACATCTAAATACGAAAATCATAGCCAAAAGAACGGAAAATCAGAGAACATGGAGCTTTTGAGTCAGAACAGGAAGAAGAAATATTATTCCCTTCTAACAACTACCGAGACAAAACCAGATGGATTTTTTCCAAGAATGGTGGTCAATGCCGTCGGCATATCACTTTTTTAAGATCTCCCCCAAAGTAATAGAAGAATGCGGAAAAGAAAGATCAAGGCCGAAAGTAGTGAGTGAAGAATCGAAAACTATCAATCTAAGACGTGGAAAAAGGCTATAGAAATGAGAAGGAGACGTACGGAGGAAAATATATTTTTGGAACAAAATTTTCAAAAAACACTTTATTATTTAGGAAAAAAAAAAAAGAAATTAGTGTTTTAGTGAAGCGGTTACAATTTTATAAAAGTGTATCAACTCGCAATTATTCCAAGTTTATAATAATGCTACCCATGTGGCATGTTGGAAGAAGGGAATAGAAACGTTCGTTGGCCTATTCGATCAATCACGGTCTGGGCAATTTGGTCTCAAGTCATTTAATTTTGGAGTCACGTCACTCTTGAATCTTGATGAATCACGTTTTAATTGCTTAATTTGTTCACACATGTTTTCGATATTTCTATATACCTTATCGCTGATTGTTTGAAAGCCACAAAATTATTTGATCATGAAGCCGCCCCACAAACAATGTAAACATAAAATCTCCTTGGATTTTTATGAATCACTTCTCTTTATAGTTCACACAATATTAATTTTGTATTTATTTGTTTTTCTAATACACAATTTGGTCCCAAAACTTAACATTTCAGATTGATTTGGTTCAATATCTTTGACGCATCATATTTTAATCTTTAAACTCAATTTTTGGGCATTCGGTTAGTCCCTCTAGTGACATTCGTCCATTGAAACGTTAAATTTTTAAAATAATGCTCAAAATGCCCTTAATGAAAGCTAAGTTGGATTTCAGGTGGACTAATGTTAACGTCCACAGAAATAAAAAGAAATTAAATGAATACAAATTAGATGTTGGCGAAATTTTCGAATCTGTATATATATATATATATATATATATATATATATATATATATATATATATATAGAGAGAGAGAGAGAGATTAAAGAAATTTTGGTCAGTTCCATCGGAATAATTTTCAATCGTTTTACATTTTTATATTTTTCTAGCTCACACCAAAGCCCATTGGGTCAAGCATCGAAGTCGGTGATCCACCATATAAACATCAATCAAAGTACTTTGAAACCATTAATACAAGTCTAATGGTGATATTTCCATAAATATCAAAATTTGATATAATAATAATTTTGAAAAAATTATACCCAACACATATCATTATATAAAAATAAAAATAAAATACTAATGAATATTAACTTATCAATACATATCATGACATAAATATATTGTCAAAATGAAGGGTATCAAAATTATGTGTGATATTAGGAAATGTATCAAATTTAGTACTTTCTAGTACTACACTTAATTTTGATATATTTCACTCCAACCATTGGAGAGCCTAATACTCTTACATATGTATCAAAATTTGGTTTGATCCCTACCATTTGACTTGTCCTCATACACTGCTATTCTCTTTCTAATGCATTTCTATTTCTGATGTGAGACAAGATTGGAGCAGTTTATTCTTACGTTTGATTATTTTTACTATTCTTATAAATTTTGAATTCGTAATTAATAGGGTAGTAATTGATGGATTTAAAGTCCTAGTTGATTACTAGATAAGTTAAAGTAGTTTTTTTGGAAGTTATAAGTTATGACAATTTTTTTTGAAAGTTATAACTTCCTTTTCGACCGCGCTATGAACCTTACAAATACATGTTTGATGTCAATTTCAAATTAGGGTTTAGAAAATTGAATAAAGTTAAGATTTAATCTTTTTTTCCCTGGTGGCTTCCAGTTATTCATTCTTAATGGATTCTAAGATTAATTAGGTTTGACGTGTTCAACCTTAATTTAACGGGTTTTTCGTAATAAAAGCTCTTAATTAATCATTCGGGTTTAATCTAAAACATTTCCCCGTATCAATTTCACTCTTTTTTTTCCTCCTAAGGGAACATGTGAAGGAATCAATGTATTTCTATTTCACACTAATTTCATTGTTTCTTGAGAGACTCATTCACTTTACTTCTTTTATTTGTTTACCTTAAAGAAGTACTCAACAAGCTGCAGCTGAAATACCACCTCATAAGAGCATCCTCGTTGTGTGTTTTGTGCTCTTCTTATTTATAGGTAAGAGTGCATGCATAGACAACTAGAGGAGAGAGAGAGAGAGAGTTTTCTTTCTTCATAAATAAGAAGAAACAAAAGGAATCTTTCTAAGCATGTGTGTGATCGGTTTTTAGGAGAGGGGGCAAAATGAAATATTTTGTTATTGGGATGTGTTAATTTTTTTTATGTAAAAAGATTATATAATGTGAATATATATTCTTAAGTGGGTAAGAAGAGAAAAATATACAGATGATAGTAAAACTCAGTTAAAAAGATGTGTAGAAATAATACAAAATAGGGACGCTCTTAAGTGTTGTTACCTCTCTTCATTAATTTTTTTTTAGAGTGACGTGAGAAAACGATTTGTTTAGATTTCTTACACGGTTACACCATACTCTTATTTGTATCACCAAATAAATTTGAATATGAATCATGAGTTACTAAGGAACTCATAACTTGGTGGCATCGGAAAAAATGCACTATATAATTGTACGGTGCTTTTTCCGTTTCAGATAAATAGTTTCTATTTAAAAGTTAAATTTTTTAAGAAAATAATAATTTTAGTAACTAATTAGTAATAAAATAATAATTTTATATTTTAATTTTTAAAAATGAACAACTTTATAAATAAAATATTACAAAAGAAAATAATTGATTTTTTACCAGAAAGGATGGATTACAAGTGAGAGGGAGATACCAACTACGAAGAAGCTTCATGAACCTTTTCGATCCACGTAATTGGAACACACGATGTACACATTTAACAATTTTGATGTCAAATCCATGAAATCGCGACAAAGTGCATTTATGATTGCATCAGTTTTAAATTCAACCACTCATTTTTATGGATCAAATTTTCAAGTCATTCACACTTTGTTTTTGTTTTTCTATTTGTTTAATTAACTTTTGAACGTATTCGTTAGTTACATGAAGTTCAATCGTCGTTTATATTCCTACGTATGTAGACCATAATGTTATAAAAATGAGAATATTTTAAGATTAAAATTTTAAAATTTTATTTTTTAATATAAAAATGAATCTGATGAGTTCGGTCCAAATTCTGATCACCGTGCCAAACACATATGTCACCACGTGATAAACACATGCATGTTAGAGACCAAGAAATAGGTCATTCGAGTAAAATAACCGCGGGATGAACACCTTACATCTATTCCCGAGCAGGATTCTATCTATCAATCAGCGAGCAGGGAGCAGAGCTGCTCGAATGAACCTAATATCTATCCCGAGCTTAACTGGGAAATAACCCCCGGCCCCGAGATTTAAGCCATCACTCCGTCATTTACGCGGTCAATCCACATTTATGATCATAAAGGCCTATGATTTCGTCATAACAATAATTCAGCCCAAATTTCACTCCCATAAGGGCTATATATACCTAACAATGTTTCATTTCAAACGTACGCTCACTTTTACACACCGAAACTCTATCACTTTGCTTTCGACAAAGCTAAAAACTTACTCTCACGCCTTAGGGGTTTCACGAGGCTCTGCCTTGCATTCCTACTAAGGTTTTCTTCTTTTGACAGGTTTCTACAAGAGCATACCTTCACATAAGCCCAGATATCCTACAAACCGCAAAGAACGGCCCAAGACTAATTGTGTAGCATCAGTTTGGTTTCGTTACCGGGAAACAATTTTTTAATCCATGCATCTTCATCAAACCTTACTAGCATGGCTAAAAACGGAAAGGAACAGGTTGGAGCAAGCGGAAATGCTGGTGGTGATGTGTCTGTTCACCAAGGAGATTGGCCCCTAATTAGTAACAGACCCGAGGGAATTCCCCAGTCTGATCAGCCTCAACGAAATGGGCTCCCTCCATTAGGTGGGGTAATAACCCGGTCCCAGGCAGCAGCACAACATGCACCAACAGGTGAGGCAGGTTTCGTCCCAGCAACTGATCCCCATCAACATGATCTGAGAAATCAGTTGCAACAACAAAGGGCCAATTCGGTAGAGTTACGTGACCAATTGAATACAAATAAAGATCCATCTTTTTTCAATCTTAAAATACAAATAAAAAAATTGACAATTGATATGAAAAAAAAAACGTTTTAAAAAAGACAATGAACAATATTTGGGACGTCCGTAAATAATATAGTTGACATTAATTTTAGGACGTAGTGAGTATTTATTAAAATTATAATTTATAAATAGTGTGCATAAACTTCATTTATATTTCTAAATATATTTATTTGTTGAGTGAATGTGTACTTGTGGAAGGGGCGGAGAGGTGTTCGAACTTTTGGAAAATAACTTGCGGAAAATGAATCCGTAAGTCATTTTCCGGAAAAGAAGGCTTCATTTTCCGTTAACTCGGAAAAGCTTTTACGTTGACTATATTTTTCTAAGGTTATCAAATATCGGAAAATGAGGAAAACGTTTTCCGGAAGTCATTTTCCGTGAAACAAACGGAGCCTAAGGTACTAGTAGTAATTCAATTTTACTAATTATTTTATTTTATTTTATTTGATGTAATTTATATATGAACAAATGTTATGACTTTGTAAAGAAAAAGTCAAATTTACAGACTCCAGTTATTTTTTTCATAAAGATATATACCAGGAGGACCATTTGTAGGACCAAATAAGTAGTAGTGAGTAGAGACATATTTTTATTTTGTTTTTGTGTTCATTTAGTTTATTCTATTTTTAGATTCTTTTTTCTGTATTTTGGTGACAACAATGGTTTTAGTGTGAAATCTTGGAAAAATATCCTCGACAACCCTCACACACACATCTCCACAACCACTAATTGATTTTATTTAATTTAAGAAAAATAAAATTAAAAAAACATTATTGTTTGTCTATATAAGTGATGCAGCCAGCAGCAAGTTCAGTCAATCAGTGGCACCCCAAACACAACACATTATATACTTGTTTTGAAAAACACAATATGGGATCCTCATCCTTGATTGAAGCTCCATATTATTTGCGTTGTACCTGCAGGGGGTTTCTATTTTTATGTTGTTTGTTCATCTCCATTTTAGTTAATACATGTTTTGGCAAAACAATGAAATTTTACGAATGGGAAGTTGAGTATATGCATTGGTCTCCGGATTGCATCGAGAGTGTGGTGATGGGGATCAATGGCCAGTTTCCCGGTCCCGAAATTCGAGCTCATGTAGGTGATACTCTCAGCATCAAAGTTCACAACAAGCTCTCTACTGAGGGTGTTGTCATTCACTGGCATGGCATCACTCAGGTCCACCCTGGCCTCTCTCCCTCTCTCGCAATATACTCATAGTCACAGTTCCTGTGATATACATAATTTTAACTTTGTTTCCATTTCTCAGAAAAACACCCCATGGGCTGATGGAACGGCATCAATCTCACAATGTCCGATAAATCCTGGAGAAACCTTTGAATATGTGTTTAAGGTTGACAAGGTAAACAAGAGTATAATTATAGTTTTCCTTTTCTGATATTAATGTTCATTGTAAAATAATTTTCTTCACAAATTTTCTGATTTTTTTCATCTTGATATCATGTCAATGCAAATTAAATAGGCTTGTAGGAATCTGTTTTACAAAACCAATTAAATTAAGAGTAGGTCTCATGTAAAATGGAGTTATCCATGTTAAACGAGTCAAAATTTTAAATATTGGAGCGCCACCACTCAGCTTTTGAAAATTACAATGTCACCCTCTATATTTTATAATTAAAAACAATCAAAAAATTTTTTACCTTGAATGTGTCAATTTTAATCCCTCATTAATGTGTAAGTCATTATATATAAAAGTGTGTCACTTTTGCCTTTAAATGTATCATTTTTATTCCCTCATTGTGTAAGTCATTATGTATAAAATTGTGTCACTTTAACATTTAAATGTGTCACTTTTAGTACTTCATTGTATATATAAGTCATTAAGTATAAAAATGTATCATTTTTACATTTAAATGTGTTACTTTTAGTCATAAATATGTCACTTTACATATTTAATGAAAATTATCACTTTTTCTTCTCCTTAAAAATGTCACATTTATCCTTTAAAAGTGTCACTTTTCCCCTTAAATGTGTCAATTTTTTTACCACAAAGTGTTACTTTGCATTAATAATCAAGTTAATCAAAATTTTAAGTTAATGTATGACTAAAATGAAAAGTATGTGTACTTAGAGACATCCACAGTCAAAGTTCTGAAAAATGGAAGACACCAGAATAAATGAACATAGCTACCCCTGCTCCTACCACGTTGCCTGCCTCCTTACTCATGACCCGCGTGTGTTTCTTCTGATATGGGTAGCTTGCGTCATGGGTTATTTTCGGTCTGTTTAATTTTCCTCTTTCATTTTGACCCCTTTTTTGTTGAATAACACGCGGTTTTCTTTGATGGATTACCCGCTTCAACAACCTTATTTTTATCACTTTTGGGTTCCATCTTAAGGTGAGGATCCATAAAACGATTTTACAGAAATTTTTACCTTAAATTAAATAGTTTCTTAAAGAGCGAATTGATATACAAAATCTTTATCCTTAGAATGGTGATTTTGTGGGCTGTTAAACACATAATTCAAGTATATTTCATCCCGAGAACTACTTGGTGTCATTAGAATGTGCCCACAGAGCACTTATTAGCCAAACCCAACTTTTAGATTAAAATAATAAATAAACTCAAATGTTGTCATATTTGCTAAAAGTGATTTGGAACACTCAATTTTGAGCAAGCCATCTTTAATATTGCTAGAACATGTCAGCTCATTAATCCAACGACCTAACAAAACAAAATGGTGCAATATAGTAGAGTAAAGTATTGTTTGCAATGAAAAGTGCTAAATCTGTGGGTGGTGGTGTAGCCGGGAACGTACTTTTACCATGGACACTTTGGAATGCAAAGAGCAGCAGGGTTGTATGGATCTCTCATAGTGGTATTGCCAAGAAATCAGAAGGAGCCCTTCCCACATCCTAATTACGATGGTGAGTTTAACCTTTTGTTGAGCGATTGGTGGCACCAAAGTACTCATAGACAGGAGGTTGATCTCTCCAGCAAACAGTTTCGCTTTATTGGCGAACCCCAGGTATATATGTAAACCTAATGTTAATCGAGATCATATGATCACCGGGCCGGCCAGGCGCCCCTGGTGGTTCGTAACTCGAAATTAGCATATAATGATTTTTTCTTGGAATGGCTGTAGACATTGCTGATTAATGGTAAAGGGCAGTACAATTGTTCCCTGGCACCAACCGATCTTTCTTCGAACACCCTCTGCAATTTCAACAAGGAGACTAGCCTTCAGTGTCAACCCGAGATTCTACGTGTCAAACCAAACAAGACATACAGGTTGAGGGTGGCCAGCACCACTTCATTGTCTTCACTCAACTTGCAAATTTCGGTAATTACTACTACTAGCTAGTTAGTTCTGTAATAGTACTATAATCTTAACTATGATCACAACAATATTTTCTAATATCTTGTTGTATCTCTACAGAACCACACAATGTTGGTGGTGGAGGCCGATGGAAATTATGTAGAACCATTTTTGGTTAATGATTTGGACATTTACTCGGGTGAGAGCTACTCGGTGCTTCTGAAAACGGATCAAAACAGCTCCAAGAACTATTGGATCTCAGTAAGTATACGAGGAAGAAATGCAACAGGCAAGACGTATCCTGCCCTAGCTCTACTTGAGTACTCTGCGGCCGCCTCCTATCCAGAATCCCACCCTCCTATCGCTCCTCGATGGGACGACTACGACCACAGTAAGTCATTCGTGAAAAAAGTTTTGGCGAAGCCCATGATCTCCCCAAGGCCACCACTAATTTCTCATCGTCAAATCAAACTCTTCAACAGACAAGCTAAAATTAATGGTTACATGAAATGGGTCATCAATAGTATTTCCTTGGCCTTACCGGCCACTCCTTATTTGGGTTCGATCAAGTATGGTCTAACTAATACCTTCGATCAACAGCCTCCACCCGATACCTATCCTGATTCTTATGACATAACAAGCCCGGTTGATGATCCCAACACAAGTGTAGGGACTGGAGTTTTCAAGATCGTTCATCACACTGTCATTGACGTGGTGCTGCAGAACGCCAAAATGTATAATAGTAGTCACGGTGAGATACACCCGTGGCATCTGCACGGTCATGACTTTTGGGTTTTGGGTTACGGAGAAGGGAAGTTTTCGCAGGGGGACGAGAAGAAATTTAACTTGGTGAATCCCCCGTTGAAGAACACGGTGTCAGTTTTCCCCGATGGATGGACGGCGCTGAGGTTTATTGCAGATAATCCAGGAGTATGGGCTTTCCATTGCCATATAGAGCCTCATTTGCATATGGGTATGGGCGTTATTTTTGCTGAAGCTGTCGAATTTATCAAGACTATGAAAATACCTAATCGAGCTATCAGTTGTGGTGAAACAGCTCAGCTTTTAATGAGCCACCGCCACCACCACCACCACCATCCCCACCACCGCCAACCTTAAGACTAATTTCAGTCATTAATTAAGTTCGCGTATGGATCAAAATGATCTTCTAAGCATTTCATGTACTATTATGTATCGTTGAGTTGTTGTACTACTACTATCAATAAGAACTAGCTAGGAAGAATATATTCTATTTCTACCATACGTGACACTCATTTCACTGTTTCTCGAGGTACTGGTTCACTTTTCTTCTTTATCACTTTGCCTTAAAGACGTACACAACCATGCTCGTTCTCAATTTTTTAAAGAGCAAAAATGATATAAATTTTATAGATATAAAAAATAAAATTTTGAAATACATAAATTTTTTAATTTTTAAATCGTTCAAAGATTCAATTAAGATAACATCTACTTAAAGATACTAATATATAAGTATATGAAATAATTATTTAAAATTATTTCGTTTTGCAGATATTCCAAAGTACACTAGTTATTTTCTATCTTGATTTGATAATTTTCTTATATATTAAAATATACAAAATATCTATAAAGCACATTTATAAAATATTTCAGATTTATTCACTCTTCTAAGATCTTTCTCAACTATATCATCAAATTATATCACCTTCTCTCATTTTTTGGTTCATTCGTTACATGTTCATCTGGTTTTTTAATTGATTATTCGATTATTGTACTCCATTAATCCATATTCTAAAATAATTAGGTTTTTTGTTGATTAGGCGTGTCATTTTATTATTAATGAGCTACTAAAAGTGATATTTTTTTAAAAAGTTTGATTTTCAAACGGGAACTCTTTACCTGGAACGGAGGGAGTATATAATACTTGATAATTCACAACTCAAAAATAAAATAAATTTTACAAAACTTTCAAATAGTTCTAAAGTAAAAAATTAACATGACTTTAAAGAGTTGAACCCATGACCTCTTAACTAAATCAATACCACACCTTATCAAATGGGCCACTAAATCACATATCAAATTTAAGTGATAATATAATATTTATTTTTATATATGACTGTATTATAAGTTTGAGCCCCTCAAAATTGGAAGGCGTCGCTTCTAGACTACCTCGTGGCCTTTGTACACAACAAGGTCACGTGACTCATAATTCTTTGACAAAATGAATCTACGGTTATTACTTATTAGTCAGAGACTTCAAGATTACTACTCCATCTTCGCCAATGTTATTCTTTCAAAGATTTTGAAAACCACGAAAAAGAAAAAAAGGACGCTGCTTATAATGGCCACCACTTGGTCGGTCACAACACTCACAATTGAATTACTCCGTAACATTTAAAAAATGACAATGCTAAGGCCACTCTCATTGTTCAAAGAACTGAGTCGACTATCTTGCTTCTTTACAAAACCACCTTGGCCATGATTATCTTGATCAGTTACGCAACAAATTTGGTTGATTATTTGAAAAATCGAATGATTTTATTAAGGATATATTAGAGATTTTCACTTATTCTTGTCAATTGAAATCTAGTCATCATCGTTTCCTAAAACTAAAAAGAGAAATTGTTGGTTAGTATCTTTTTTCAAATATATAACAGTTTCACTTCTCTTTTTTTTTCTCAACCACTAAAGGTCATTTTCGAAAACTGTTTCTAAAATGCACAAATTGGCTCGTTCCACACCTCTGTCCAACATTTGTTAAGGCAATGAAATAAGGATCGACATGTCCGGATAGGTCATCGGGGCAGCGCCCTCGAAAGATAAACAAATTTTTTAACTCCTTAAGTATAATACTAGAATGAACATGAGCTGCATTGGATGATTTTTCAGTTGAAACAAAGACGGAGGAAGAGGGGGAGTAAGAAAAAGACTTACGACGGAGGAGAAAGAAGAAGAAGAAGAAAAAAGGACATAAATGTCTAGTTCATTATAATTTTGCAGCGCGATGCATCGATATTTGAAGTGTGATACATTAATTGAGTGTTTCACTTGGTGCAACGAAATTAGGTAATTTAAATTGATGCGTTGTAATGCAAAAATTTGATGTGGCACGATGCACAATTGGATTAAGTAATTTAAATTAATGCATCACGGTGTATATATTGATGCAGCACGATACAAAATTGTATTAAGTAATTTAAATTGATGCATTGCGATATAAACATTAGTCTGTAGCGCGATTTTAGTTCATTAAATATATCGTAGTTTTTTTTTCTTTCAAAAATGTTTTTTTAATTGAAAAAACATAATAAACCTTGGCAATTACGAACTTAGAATAAACCCAAATTTACCCAAACTAAAAGAGGAAACCTCATGGACCTTTTCGACCCACGCAATAAAAGCAAGATGTACACATCTATATTATAAAAGAGATCAGGAGCTAACTGGTGGCCTAGATCGAATTATGTCAAATACATCTGGCGGTCCAGATTAATTCATAAGTATGTGAGTTACATATAAACCCGTCAGTTATGAGTTTTGTTTTAATTACCCCCCCCCCGGCTACAACCAATAAGTATATATAATAACCCTTCATTTATGGTTTTTTTTTTTTGAATTATCATCTCCACAAACAGTTACAGTTACATGAATGCATTCTTCTAATACATTTTTTAACCACATCCTTTCGTTTGAGTTGACGAGATGGTTATCTATAATTTATTCCGAGCATCCATTGAGTTGCTTTAATGAGATATTTGTTTATATGTTTTATAATTAATTTTTGTAATTTTTAATATTTGTATTTTAATTTTATTATTAATATTTAGTTTTAATTTTGTAATTTTAATTGTTATCGTAATCAACTGAACCTCAATTTATTTTTTGTTCAACTTAGATTTATTTTTAAAAAAAAACATTTGTTCGTAAGTTTTGTAATTTTAAATATTTGTATTTTAATTTCTTTTCTTTTTAAAAAAATGTGTGCTAAGTTTTCCTTAATAGTCAGAAATATTTGTGATTTTCAAAATAATCTTTTGCTAGTTCACTCTATCACATTCAGTTTATTTCAATTAACAGGTGTTGTGTTGGTTTGTGTAAGAGAGAATGTTTTTGGATGCTTAATTATTATACTCTTTTTGGATGAGTTACAAAATTTTACAATTAATAAAATGTTTTATTTCTTTAATTTTCAAGAAGTCGTCTTTTTTTTATATGTAATGTACACTGATCCGACCTCTACAAAATTTCAAGCATATACTAATTTATTCGTATCATGTTCGCTTCATACATTAATCACACGTCTATACTGACACCGTGTTATAGTCACGTGAACAAAATATATGTTTAATCACATATAAACCTCTCAATTATAAATTTTATTTGAATTATCGCTCCATAATTACATATAAAATTTTCAGTTATGAGTTTTGTTTATTGATTTCGTACAAAGTCACAGATACTAGTTTGAATGACTTTTGAATCAAAGTGATCAAGTCCATGTAATCTCGACAAAGTGCATGTCTTCATAATTGGAGCAGTTTCTAACTTCAACCACTCAATTTGATGGACCACTTTTGTAACTCATTCACACCTTTCCTTCTTTCTTCGTTATTTTTAATTCGCTAGATGAAATTCAGTGGTCCTTTGCGAGCACTCTATAATTCGCACTCGTTAGTTAGATGAAATTTAAGCTTTTTTTTTAAATAAAAATAGAGAAATAAACAAAACCATTAACAAGTAGCTAGTAGTAAAATATAATTCTCCTTCATTTCTAAGTACTCTTTCTGTTCCATAATATATGTCATTTTAGAAGAGTTTTTTTATTCCAAAATAGATATCACTTTGTAATTTCTAATGAACTTTTTTTGTTTTATTCCAATTCTACCCATATTTATTAACTCTGTAACTTTTGTTTGACTTATTAGGTAAGAATATCAAAAGACACCTTATTAGAGCATTCCCATTGTTTCTTTTGGGAATTTCTTATAGCTTTGGTTAGTGTGCATAGTGGACATTAGGATTGTTAGTTGGGCCAACTAGGAGAGAGAGAGAGAGAGAAAGGGAGAGATAACTTCTTAATTAAGAAATAACTTTTTCTTACAAAATAAAGGGAAGTGGGCGGCCTGTGGGGGGGGGGGAAGTGTTTTTTATTTTATTTGGGATTGTGTTAAATTTAATATTTTTTGTGTAAGAAGTTGTGTAAGAAGATTATATAATGGGAAGATTTATTCTTAAGTGAGTAAGAAGATAAAAATATGTAGGTGACAGTGGGACCCAGTTAAGAAGTTGTATAAGAAGTTGATGTTAAATTTAATATTGAGGATGCTCTTAATGTTTAGAGTAAAGTAAATAAGGGTAGTTTAGTCTTTGCAATATATTTTTTTGGTCTGTATGAATAGCTCCAAAACGAAATATATTTTGGAACAAATGGAGTGATTGTTTTGCTTTTCTTTTCTTTTCGTTTTAAAAGATTTGTCTTGTTTTTGAAATTTTTATTTTTTAAAATATATATTTACCACTTAGTTTTACTTTTACTTCATTATTTAATTATAGACATGTGCACAAGGTAAACTACATATATTAGACTAATATTTATATGAAAAATAACTTATGTGGATCTTAATTCGTAAAACGGATCTATCCATGTTAAATAAATCAAAATTCAAAAATCTCAGTATAACTCCTCAACTTTTGAAAATTATAGCGCCACTCCTCACGTTTATAAATAAAGAGTTTCACTTTTTAATATTAAAAGTGTCATTTGTTAGCATAAAATGTGTCACTTTCGACCTTAAAAGTGTCACTTTGTATCTTTAATGAAAATTTTCACTTTTTTTCCTTTAAAAATGTCACTTTTTAACATTTGATATGTCACTTTCGACATTAAATGTGTCACTTTGTATTATAAATGAAAATCATCACTTTTGACTTTGAAAGTGTCACTTTTAGTATTACATATATCATCTTTGACTCTACAAGTATCACTTTGTACTATAAATGAAAACCGTCACCGTTGACCTTAAAAGTATCATTTTTTTTTTTAACATTAATGACTTGCTTGATAGTCCGACAGGGATAAGCAGTACTCCCTCCGTCCCGAATAAATATTCCTAGTTAACAAAACACAAGAATTAAGAAAAGTAATTAATAATGAGGTGTAAAATATGTTGTGACAATAATACTCATTACACACACACTCCCCCCCCCCTCTATC
Organism: Codonopsis lanceolata; assembly: GCA_013146195.2. Lineage (NCBI taxonomy): Eukaryota > Viridiplantae > Streptophyta > Magnoliopsida > Asterales > Campanulaceae > Codonopsis > Codonopsis lanceolata. The sequence continues at coordinate 25,489 of JABEVN020000020.1, read as the reverse complement.
TCTCTCTCTCTCTCTCTCTCTCTCTCTCTCTCACATTAGTTATGTACTCATTACACTCACTCTCTTTCTAGGATGTGCAATAATGATAGTATTAAATAAAGGGATATATTATGAAGAATTGTATAAATTTTTTACACAAAAAGTCTTTAAGAACATTAGTTAGGACATCATAAAATAGAAAGTAGAAATATTTATTCGGGGCGGAGGAAGTGTTATTATTAATCTCATCACTATTAGTATGCTCGCTATTAATCTTCACTTGCATATCGGAGATAGTTTTGAGATTAAAATATATGTTAACCCCATTTTTTTTAGTGAGAACACTAATAATACCACCTTCCCCCTTGGTATTAATAGTGAGAGTATAATGACTTTATCCGGGTAACTCGTGCTATTAGTCCAGATCATTTATTACGTACCAAACATAAGATAACTTGACTTATTAATATTATTTGATCTTAATGCTGGCTACCAAACGACACATAAAAGTGTTACTTTACATTTTAATGAAAATTATCACATTTTTCCCTTAAAAAGTCTCACTTTGGATCTTAAGATTTGCTACTTTTGTCTTTAAATGTGTTACTTTTAACCACAAATGGTCGCTTTGCATTAAAAATGAAGTTAATCGAAGTCTTAAATTGATTTATAACTAAAATACAAAGTCTGGACACTCAGGGAATTCGACAACCAAGTTTTGAAAGATGGAGGGCACCGGAGCACAATTTAAAAGAAAGAGGACACTAGAGCAAATGAAAAAATTGGACATTAATGCGGTGGCTGAGATTTCGCCATGTGGCTCGCCTCCTTGCCGACCCAAGCTCTTTCTTAGTCGGATCTGGGTAGCTCGTAAACTGGGCTGCTCCATTTACTCGCTTCTAACATGTTTTCCTCTCTCATTTTAGTTTGTGATAACCCACAGACTTCTTTGATGAATTGACTGTTCCAATAACTTTTTTTCTTTTTTTTTTTGCATTTTTTGGGATTTGGTTTTACTGATTTTGAGCTGAGATAAGAGATCAACTCTATTTATATTAAGACTATTAGTTTTTCTTAAACCAATATTAGCTTTTCTTAATCCGGGAACAAATCTTTCGGAACTTAGGAAGTAGATACAAAAGGAGAAGTAAATCTTATTTTCTTAAATTATTAAATATGAATATCTATAAAGATTTCAGTTAGATAATGGTTATTTATTTTATAAATATGAAGATTAATATTGGCAAGACAAGAACAAATAAATTTGATAGAATCGTTTTTGGCGGCGGAGACATAGGCGGCGTAATTTTACGCATTTTGACAACATAATTAGACCCAGAATCGGTTTAAATGTTGAGCTATCCATAATTCCCAACAGGGGTAAACGTCCTTACAATCCAGGCAACTTATAACCGGGGACTCGTGATTTGGTGGGAGGTCAAAGACTATGGACCGGTCGGGCCCATCGGCAACTACTAGCGTTCAGGCGGCATCGGTGGCCCTAAAAAGTGTAGGTGTCCACTGTTGATGCCAACTAATCCAGTCATATGTTCATTGTCCATCTCGGCATGACATATATGCCTTCTAGAAGCCGTCGTGGCATAACAAACTTTGCTCGTACAACCCTATAAAGGCTCGACCCCCTTTGCGGAGAGGAATGCGTTCTCATTTTTACACCCTTATTTGTCAAATTTCATTCTCTCTAATTATCACTGAGGCCGATTCGCACAGGAGGATTTGCGAGCCACCCCCCCTTTCGGTGACGTTGCTTATCCATTTCGAATGCCGATCCGGGCCAGTTGAGTAGATTCCCGATCATATCCTTGGCGCAGAAAACAGCATCATCAAATGTTAAACACACTCAAATTGATTTAGACTTTCAAAATTGATTTTAAGGCTCCAAAACGCAATTTCAAACGAAATTATATATACCGCTATAACTATAAAAATAAGGAGTTGTGTTAGGGTGACAAGTGAGAACGGGAAACAAAGCTTTAGATATTGTTAATTTATCTCATCACATAGTAGTACAACAAACAAACAAAGCAACAATTAGGTTCCGTTTGTTTTACGGAAAATCATTTTTAGAAAATGATTTTTGAAAAATGAAAAGATTTTATTTTCAAGTGTTTGGTAATTTTTTTGAAAATATATCAGAAAACATTTACGAGTGTTTAGCAAATACACAAAAAATGTTATGGAAAACAATATATGAATAAATACAAAAAGTATGTTTTAATACTAATGCACATATTAAATATAAGATAATGTTGAACTTTAATTAGTTTTTCTTTAGTAGCCTTAAATTTATCATTATGGCTCGTTTGTTGTGACTGATGGCTTATGACTTATGGCTGATAGCTTAAACTGGTGGTTGAATGACTTGTGGCTGATTGCATGATAGACTGTTTGTTATAGCTGTTTAAAAGCTGCTTATGAGTTGTTATAATTATTTGTTAAAAAAAACCTTAAAAATTAGTATTTCATAAAATAATGAAATGAGGATAATCAAATATTTATTAATAAATAGTTGTCTTCATGTTAAAAAAAAACTGAAAAATCTTAAAATTTTGGCTTTTTGGTTTTGACGTTTCAATGCATAAAGAGTGTTGTACCTTACTTTTTGGATTTTGGCTTATAAGCTAAAACAAACACTCTAGGTGCCGTTTGGTAGCCAGGATTAAGGACAGATAGGATTAATAAGCCAAGTTACCTGATGTTTGGTACTGAGTAGATTATTGTACAGTGGAGTAGTATATTATAAACCTGAAATTGAGTGAATTAAGTTGGTGATTTTACGGTTAAGACCTTTTTAGTTTAGAGAGTGGGCAATACTTCGGTTAATTATAATATTTCAAAACATTAAAATAATAAAAATTAAGAGTTCTATTTAGTGTTCTACACTCGGCCTTGGGGGCTTTAAGAGCATCCCCAATGTATTGTTTTATCAACTTCTTATTTCTTGAGAAATGTGATGAGTGGCCACTAGGCTCCAACTAGGAGACATTAGGAGAGAGACATTTTATTTACTTCCTAAGAGCACCTCCAATGGGAGGTTTAAAGCCACTTATAAAGCTTTTTGAAAAGCTTTATGCCATTCTTGTTTATCTGCCGCGGGGCTCACTGATTTGGGATACTCTAGGAGCGATTACACTTGGTTGAATAAGAGAGAAGGCAATGCTATTATTTATGAGCGCATAGATAGAGTTCTTTGCAATTCCTTGTGGCTCAATAATTTCCATGCCACTACTATTCAACACCTAAATAGAACCTGTTCAGACCACTCGCCATTGCTCACTACTGTTTTTCGTCAAGCCTCTCGTAGCTCTTCATCTTTTCGGTTTATCAATGCTTGGATTGGTCATTCGGGTTTTAAAGATGTTGTCTCTAAAGCTTGGCATATTCCGGTGACTGGTAGACCTATGTCTCTATTTTCCCACAAGCTTTTTAATGTGAAGAATGCTCTGAAAGTTTGGAACAAAACTGTTTTCGGCAATATTTTTGATAATCTCAGGCAATTTGAAGAAGAAGCTCTTGAAATGGAGCTTTATTACGAGCTTAACAATTCCCCTTCTAAGCTGGGAAAATATGATGGCGGCTAAGGCTAAACTTGACTTTATCTCAAGCAAGAGGAGGAATATTGGCGGCAAAAATCAAGAATTCGTTGGTGAAAGAGGGTCGGGGAAATACTAAATTATTTCATGCTTCGGTTAAGCAAGCTCGTCTTCGTCTTTCAATCCATTCCATTATGGATGACAATGGTCTTCTTACGGATTGATTCACCATCCAACAAGGTCTTGTTCATCATTTTTACGCCCAACCGTGATGAGGGTATTGCTACTTCTCTTTTGGATTTGATTCCTCTCATTGTCTCGGAAGATATGAATGCTTCCCTTATCGCTCCCCCCTCAGTCTCGGAGATCAAAAATGTTGTGGATAATCTTAACGGTGACAGTGCAGATGGGCCTGATGGCTTTAATGGGAAATTTTATTCACTGTTGGCCTATTATTGGTGATGATTTTTGCCACGCTATTCTAGAATATTTTTTACGGATTCTCTTTCCCGGGCTTGGTCTAGTACCACGATTGTTCCCATTCAGAAGATTGATAGGCCTAAGTCTTTTAAAGACCTCCGCCCTATTAGTCTTTGCAATTTTTGCCGAGAAGGTGATCTCAAAATTCTTTCTTCCAGACTTGCGGCTATTCTTCCTAATATTATATCAGAGAACCAAAGTGCTTTTGTTAAAGGTCGTCTGATTCAGGACAATATTCTTACGGCGCAAGAAATGATGTGTCACTTGGGCAAAAAGTTCTGGTTCAAATGTGGTTATCAAGCTAGACATTGCAAAGGCTTTTGGCCAGGAGTCTCAGGTCTTTCTTATTAATATCCCGGAGTCGGTTTTCACGAAATCTTTATTGATCTAATTTGGAGACTCATTTAGAATTGGTTCTCTGTTTTATTTAATGGAGCCTCATCGGCTATTTTTCCTCGTCAGGAGGTCTAAGCGAGGGACCCACTCTCAGAGTTTGTTCATTATTATGGTGAATACTTTAGTCGGGTTCTTAACCATCTTCGGCAACAAGCCTCTTCCTCTATTTTCTCTACGGTTAGTGGATGTCCCATTATATCGCATCTTGCTTTTCGACGACGTCATTATTTTTGTAATGGAAGTAAAGACTCTCTTCTCGTCACAAGTCTTTTTCCGGGCGTATGAATTTCGAGCCGGCAGATTAATATTCCCAAGAGCTCTTTTTTGTTGCTCCTTCCATAGGCGGCCGAATCTCATCCACTCGGTCCTTGTTGGGTTTTAAACATGGCTCTCTTAGTTTACTTATCTTGGGTGCCCGATTTACTTGATCGTAAGAAGAAAGCAGTTCTTTGACCTCTTATTATCAAATTGCAAAACCGAATAGAGACTTGGATGGGTAAATTCCTCGGCTTCATTGGTAGAATTCTTCTAATCGAAGTGTCCTCCATTCCATTTCAGTTATCTTCTAGCTTCTTTGGACCCTACCATCTCGGTGATCTCTTTGATTGAGAAAGCGTTTTCTAATTTCTTTTGTGGACATATCGAAGGTAGAAATAAAGCTCATTGGGTTTCGTGGGAAAAATCTTTGCGATCTATTTACGAGGGGAATCGGATTGCACTCAATCTCTCATTTGGTTAAAGCTTACGGTTTAAAGCTTTGGTGGCGTTTTCGTTCCGCCTCGAACTTATGGGCGAGTTTTCTTAAATCCGAATATTGCTCCCGCGGCACCGTATTTCGACCACTTAAGGGTTCCCATGTTTAGCGGCGTATGTTGAAAGCTTAGGAAATTGCGGAGCCATACATTTCTTGGATAGTTGGTCGTGGTTCCATCTCCCAGTATGATACTTGGCTTCGGCAGATTAAGCGCCCGGCTAATTGCTCCATTTCCTCGGTTCGTGACCTTGTCCACGGTTTCTCCATTGGATCTTCTCCTCTTCCGGCCTACATTTTGAACTCTATGCGGAACAACACATTGCTTTGGTTGATGAGAATGACGAGGCCATGTTGGTCCCCAAACAACTACAGGTGTTCTCTTTCTTACGCCTTAGACATTATATCTCCCTCTTTCTCGAAGCCAACTTTCGGCTAAGTTTATACGGCATAAATTTACGCCAAATCACATTAGTATCTTTATGTGGCGCCTCCTCTCGAAGCTCCTCTCAATGAAGGCATATGGAGTAAAGGTTATTCTTTGGTTTCTAAATGTCACTTTGTTGTTTATCGGGCAACATAGAATCTTTTGAGCATGTTTTCCTATCTAGCAATACGGCTTGAGTACGTTTTGGCGCCACTTTAAATGTCTTATTTGATGTTCGTTTCAACATTGCTCCATTAAATCAGCTTATTTGTTTGGTTGGTGGCTTCATAATAAATCTCTATTTTTCCTTGCTTCCATCTCTTATCTTGGCATCTTTGGAAGTTCGTAACAAAGTGTCCATGGCGAGCGCTGCCTTCTTCATCTATATCTCGCATTGTTCTTATGGATCTCAAAGACATTTTACAGTAAATTATTACATTTGAGATCCTTTGAATTACTGCCGAATTTCCTTTGGTCGGCGTAAGAAGGTTTCGTCTCTTCGTTGGTTTGGAAAAATCCTCCCTCGGGTAGAGTTAAACTCAATTCTAATCTTTGCTAGTCGAGTGGTGGCGGTGGGTAATCCCGTGCAGTGGTGGCGGTGGCGTTCTTCGTGATTCTTCGGGAGATGTCCTTTTTGCTTTCTCTTGTTTTTTGGCAACTGCTCAAACACGATTCTTTGAGATTAAACTCTTCATTTATGGCTGTCTTGGATTCATGCCCATGGTTTCCTTAATCTTGATCTCGAGATTGACTCAAGATTATTTTGATAGCATCTCCGAGGGTCACGGTTTACCTTGGAAGCATTCCTACCTTCTTCGTGATATTCTTCGCATTCAATCGGGAGGGCCATTATCAAATTTCTCATTGCTTCCGCGAAGTCAACAAAGTTGCGGATTCTCTTGCCAATTTAGCTGTGATTCTCGAAAGTATTACCTCCACTCCATAGATGACATTCCTCGGCCCATCCGAGGTCTTATTTTTCTCGATGCTTGTATTCGATTTTCTTAGCAGTTTAGCTTTGTATTTCCCTTTCGAGGTTAGGCTCTCCGTCCTCCCATTTATAAGAGGCAATGGTTGTCCCCTTAAGTTTGTTCTCCTTTTATTTTTAAATAAAATCTTGCGAGTGCCTTGTTTCCTAAAAAAAAAAAGAAAAAAAGAAAAGCTTTATGCATTTGGAGTGGGTGAAGTGAATTGGGAAAGCTTTATAGTTTTGGACCGGTTCAAGGCTTGCTTGGTCAGCAAAATTGGCAGGCTTGGCAGCAACTTGTCGGCTATGCAACAGCTGTTTTGTAAAAAAAAAAAAACTTTACAACGGTAATAAAAAAATTCCTATAAATTGGTTTTCAAATTTTTTTTTAACACAAATTCATCTACACTTTCTCATTTTCTACACAAATTCTTATTTATACTTCTTTTATTATGGATAACAATTTTTTACAAATTTATTGAACTCTAATGTTGAAGATTCTACGAATGCCGAAACAACTCCGAATTTTTCAGCTTCGTCGAATGTTCAAGGTCCGCCAAATATTCGAGCTTCGCCGAATTTTCAAGTTCCGCCAAATTTTATGAATAAAAAAGTTTTTTTCAAAGATAAAATTTAAAAATATATAAATTATTTTTTAGACGTATTATATTTGTTCTATAAATATTTATGTTTTAAAACGATATATTTATTTTTGAAAATAAATGTATATTGAGAAAGAATAAAATATTTAGTTGTGAATTACATCTTTATAAAGCTTTTATGAGTTTATGTATAGTGGAGAATATGTTTATAAAGAAAATGTTTATAAGGCGATGGCGTGGCGGTGATAATAAACCTTTTTCTGAGTCGCGTGGATGCTTCTAATTAGGAAGTTGGTATGGGAAATGGGAAATGGTCCAAATGAAGATGTGAGGGGAGAGGGGCGGGCTGAGCGGGGGGTTTGGGGGATGGGGCTGACCACTGAGGCACTGACATTATTTTGTGTGTGTGTGGGGGAGGGTGGTGTTTTGTATTTAATATATGGTATGATGTTAAATTTAATATTTTTTGTGTAATAAGATGTGTAAGAATATTATATAATGTGAAGATATATTTTTAAGTAAGTAAGAAGATAAAAATATATAGATGACAGTGGGACACAATTAAGAAGTTGTATAAGAAATTGATGTAAAATTTAACATGAGGATGCTCTAATGCATTAAAGTGGAATAGAGGGCCCGGGGTCGTCTAGACCAGAAATAAATCATTCACGGTTACTCTTAACGAACCGGAACCGCGACCCAGAAGCCTCTCCAGAGCATCTTCAAAACTGAAAAAGAAAATTACTCAGCGCCCAGCATTCTCGCCATTCCCAACTCTCGAATCGATGGTTCGCAAACGATTTCAAGACGCCAAAACTGGTAAAGAACCTCCAACTTCTTGAACCGCATTTGAAAATGACTCCCCCAAACTAACTTGTGCTTTCAGGTTTCACATTTACTATGAGTTTTGCTGAATCATGCCACTTGATTTTGATTATACGTTAACATTCAGCCAATCAAATGATCTAAAATTAATTGTTTAGGCCTCATTGCTCCTCCAATTGTATTCGTTTATGCTTCTTCACAGGTGCCTTTAAAATGTTCGACAAAATATGCCTAACAAGAACCCTACTTGATCTGTCTAAAAATATAGTCTTACTGACGTTTTAAATTAATTCAGACCAAGATGTTATATGAATTTACAAGAATGATAACAAGTGGATTTGGAGCCGTTACCATTTCCTTTCTATTTATTTATTTTAGTTGTAAGAAAATGAGCAACCTTGTGAAACAAATAACCCTGTACTAAAACAAAAACAACTAACTCCATGGGATAAATTCCCCCATTACATCAGTATAGCTAGTGCCCCTCCTAGGAAGGTGATAACTGATAAGGATGATAAGGTTGATTATGCTATGGCTCAGCCTCTATCTGCTGAAACCAAGAATCCTGGACAGGCTGCCAAGTTGGTTAGTTAGTTAGCTGTTAGCCGTGACAGTTAATGATGTATTGGTGATGCAAGGTTGAGTTAAGTGAGTGCTTAACAGCTGTATTATCTAACAAACTTAGTCTACCTAAGTGGAAATACTTGATCTCAATTGATGAGAGTTTTTCTGTAACTGATTGAATACAACAACAATGTGCAATCCTTTTTCTCTCTCATATTTCTCTCTGCCATTGTTACTCCTTTTATGAAGCTTTCTTATCTCAATTCTCGATTCTATCTGAAGGCCCAGAGCAAAGAACTACTGACAGCAACGGAGCAACCAAAAGACACAAATCTACTACTCAAAGACAAACCTGCTACAACAGTATGAAACCAAAAACAAAACTAGCACTATCAGCTGCAAAAGGGGGAAGAAAAATAAACTCAAACCCAAATGCTTGGCACAGAGCTTCTTAATAGAAAGTCACTGCCAGGAATGTTGGAAACCTCTATTGCGGATGCTCATTATACTAGTACACTTAGCTATTGAATAATCAAGAGCCAAACACACAAGTAGATGCTAGAAACTCTTTCAAGCTCCAAAGATTCAAACCAGAATTGGAACTATTTCTCCTCCAATAATCAAAATGTTGAATTCCACAACCTCTGGGCCTTTGTGTGGGCACCCCTCCCTTCCATCATTCTTCTTACTGTACTGAAATCACTAGCTTTGGACCATGGGCATATTTTTTACATTCATTAACTCCTTCCAGATAGCTAACTTCCCATTTTCATTAGTAGGAAAACATACATTGATGAGCGCACTCCTGATATTCTTGGCTTTTTGTATTCCCACTTAACGGATCCATCTATCCCCGTTTAAATCTTCACAAGAGAAAGTTTCATCACATATAGACAGCATACCACCACCCAAGAAGCCATTAGACTTGAATGGACTCCCTTTTACATTCCCCTAAACCCCATATGAAAACACATTCCATGCTGCATTAACTCATTATGAGGATCATATATGGGTGAGAATCCAGCCCATCCAGGTGTCTGACCTGCCAAACATGAAACACCAAAAGTAGGTGAGTCCATTTTTTTCTAAACTACGTTCTTGCTTAGTATCTTGAATAAAAATCAAATTAGCTACTTGCAGGGAGGATTAAAAGGTTTGTGCTAGATAGAAACCCTGAATAGAAGAAACCCCCCCACAAATCATACAAAGAAGGAGCGGAGATTCCTCCATCCATGGCCCGACTTTGACCTCCGGTGTAAGTCTACAACAAGATGTTCAGGGCTGGATTTCGAAGTCGATAAGAGTTCTTGCAAGGGGGATTTGGTCTTCCTCGAGAGATGCCTGGTAGGAAAAGTGGGGGACGATGACTGCCCTATTACGTCGAAGAAACGCAGAAGTGGGTGGACCTATGGTGGAAAACGGCTGGATGTGTTAAGGTGAGAGACCTATACGGGAAGCACTTTCTCTTTGAATTTCCGTCAAACATTGAAGCGCAGCGCATCCTTAGAGAGAAAAAATGGCTTGTCAATCAAGAGGGGTACTGTATATGCTATAACGGGAAATCTCATGTTACTTGGGTCAAGGCCTTAGGCTTCCGTTGCACCTTTGGGGGCAAGCAGTTATCTGCAAGATAGGTGATTTGTGCGGTGGCTTTATTAAGGTTGATGAAGACACGGAGAAAAGAAGGGAAGGGTTCTTAGATGGGCTAGAATTTTAGTCCAATTGGGCAAAGAGGTGTCGGCGAATGTGAAGGTTGGGGTCAGAAGGAGGGTTTTTCAAGTCCCTATCTGGGCGGAGATGGCAGCGTTCCTCCAGACCGGGGATTCTTGCGGTGAGGAAGATGGTGGTGGTTCAAGGGAGGGGCAAAACTCGGAAGGCATGGGGTATGGTCCGCACCGAGGAAGAATGACTTTAACGGAGCAGGTGGCAGAAAGGGAGATGACGCAAAAATGACAGATGGAGAGAGAAGGGCACGTGAACTGGGCAGAATTTGAATTTCAAATCAAAACACAGAAATGGCGTCGCTTCGGGAGACAACCGAAACTTTGGCAGATCGGGTTTCTCTAATAGACCCACAGGTCACTGTTTCGGTAATGGGCCTGACTGCAGGCAGAGTAGTTCAAAAGCAGGTGCCCATGGTTATAAAGATTAGGGAAAGGCCCAATGGACAGTAAGGGAGATGGATCAGTTGTGTTCGGGAGTGGGCTCTACAAAGGGGCCGTTTCTTTCTAGCTTTGTGGACCAGTCCAAAGGGAAGAAAGTGAGCCATACAGGGGTGTGGATCCAGAAATCTAAGACTTAGGACATAGGCCGCGTGGACTCAACAAGGAAAACGAGTAACAAAGCGAAGTGCAACTCTGATAATCAGAACGAGACAGGTAATGTGAACTTCAATTCAGATCATCAGAATGTGCCAAGCGGTGTGATGGGTGAGCAGGAGAGAGGAGCGAGGGCAAAGGAGGCACAATGTCAAGTTGAGACTATTGGGACTACTAAGACTCCTACATCGGAGGTTGGCGACGGAGTGGAAGGGTCGGGTATCATCGGTACCTCATCGGCGATGTACGATAATGAAGAGGTCAAGGCTTTGGGTGACGACCAAGCATTAAGGGGTGAGAATGACACAAAAGATATAGAATTGGCAAATTTACCAGAGGATATGGAATTCGCCAGGATGAAGTGATATTCTGTTCTCCCATTTCGGTGGTAAGGCCAGAAGACTATTTTTTGGGTTCAGGAATTCGGAGGATATCTCAGTTTGGGCTCAACAAAGAGTTAAAGGGTTCGACAGATTTTTGGGGGTCTCGTGCGATGGATTTGAAGAGAAGATTCTAAACCTTCTTTTGGAAATAGAGCGGGAAAGGAAGTTGAGAAATAAGAGCAGTGGTGATCACAAGAAGGTACAGGGCAGGTACACTAGGGAATCAAAGCAATTGAGATGCAATCTCAATTTTGAACAAACAGATATGGGCACAGATGCAGATGGGGAAGAGAAAGGTAGGAGGAAAAGGATGCAGTCATAGTTGGATTTACGTATTTTATCATGGAATGTGTGGGGTATCAATGATGTACACAAGAGGCTAGTGCTTCATTCAGTTCTGAAAAGATGGAAGCCACAAGTGGTATGTTTACAGGGGACAAAAATGGAAAAGGGGTATAGAAGGGCAGTGCTCAGTATGGGTGGGGAACATGACCTCAATGGGAGCATTTGATGCGATAGGGCCATAGGGGCAGCTGGGGGCATTCTAGTGGTGTGGGACAGTCGGGTTGTTTCCAAGATAGGGATTAGAAGGGTAAATTTTATGTCTCCTGCCTATTCAAGGTTGTGGCTTTGGATAAAGTATGGGTATTTTCTGGGATTTATGGACCGTGTTTGGATGCTGCGAGGACGGAACTTTGGGAGGAGTTAGCCTCAGTATATGAGCATTGGAGATTTCCGTGGTGCATTGGCGGAGACTTCAATGTTGTTAGATTCCCACATGAAAGGCTTGGGGCGCGGGTTTATTCTCAGGTATGATGAATTCTAATGACTTTATCAATAACTTGGCATTGGTGGACTTACCGCCATCAGGGGTACAACATACTTGGTTTAGAAAGGATATAGGCAACAAAGCTCTCGTCTTGACAGATTTCTAGTTTCCTCAGACTGGGAGGAGTGTTTGGTGATTCGTTTCAGACCTGCTCCCAGGGTGTTATCCGACCATTTGCCTTTGTGTCTCGACTGCGGAGGTGCGCAGACAAGAAAATCCCCTCTTAGATTCGAGAAGAAGTGGCTCCGAGAACCAGGTTTTCTAGAATGGGTCAAGGAGAAGTGGCACACTTTTGTTGTGTATAGAGACCCTTGCTTCAGATTTGCGAGGAAGTTAAAGCTTTTTAAAGAGGAGCTGATAAGAATCGGCACCTTAAGCCGGAAGGGGTCCATTTCGATGGCTTAGATCCGGAGGAGAGAGATGCTCTAGAAACACCTTTTATGGAAGACGAAATCTTGTCAGCGGTTAGAGGTATGAGTGGTGATAAAGCACCAGGCCCGGATGGGTTTTCATGGGTATTTTTTCAACAGTGCTGGGGGATTATTAAAGATGAATTGATGGAGGTGTTTCATTTCTTTTTCGAACAAAAGAATTTTGAGAGGAGCCTCATTGTCTCTTTCATTGCTCTTATTCTGAAAAAGACGGGGACTGTGGATGCAAAAGATTTTAGGCCGATCAGCCTTATTGGTGGGGTGTACAAGATCATCGGTAAAGTGCTTACGGTCCGTTTGAAGAAGGTTATAAGTAAGCTGATATCAGAATCGCAGCACGCTTTTGTGGGGGGTCGTCAGATTTTAGATGCGGTTCTTGTTGCTAATGAAACTGTGGATGCTAGGATTAAAAGTGGGGTTCCGGGGCTGCTGTGTAAGCTGGACATCGAGAAAACTTATGACGACATTCACTAGAATCTTGCTTTACGTGTTGTCTAGAATGGGGTTTGGGCAGAAATGGAGAGATTGGATTTCTTTCTGCATATCGATGGTGAAACTCTCCGTTCTACTAAATGGAGAACTTGCTGGATTTTTCTCGAGCTCTAGGTGTCTCCGACAAGGAGACCCTCTCTCGCCTTTCCTCTTCATTATTGTTATGGAAGTTTTGAGTAGGCTCTTGAGGGCTTCGGTTGAAGGAGGGTTTATGAAGGGGTTTAATGTCGGGAGGCTTGGTGGAACAGAGGTTTTGGAGTTGCACTTATTCTTCGCGAATGACACTCTTTATTTTTGAGGCGAGAGAGGCTCAACTGGGGAATATGAGACTGGTACTGTTATTTTTCCAAGCTGCTTCGGGTCTGAAAATCAACATCTCTAAGAGAGATTTATCCGCGGGAGTAGTGGAGAATATGAATATGCTGGCAAATTTTTTTGAGTGTAAGGTGGCCTCTTTCCCTTCGACGTATCCGGCTTACCTAATGGCGTGGCGCGAACTCTGGTTGCCTAGCCATTTGGAACCTGATCATTGAGAAATTTGAAAGACGGCTTTCAGGTTGGAAGAAACAACTTCTATCTAAGGGGGTAAACTCACGCTTATTAAGAGCACCTTGTCAAATTTACCTACTTACTTCATGTCGATGTTTGCCCTTCCAGCTACAGTAGGGGGCCTAGGGATTAAAAAATTGCAGGTTTTCAATGTGGCACTTTTGGGGAAGTGGCTTTGGAAATTCTTGGTGGATAAGGAGGCTTTGTGGAGGAGATTGGTGGTGGGTAGGTATGGAGAAAATGATCATTTGTGGTTTCCAAAGGAAGTTAACATGTCTTATGGGGTGGACGTGTGGAAGGGGATTAGAAAGAGGTGGGAGCCTTTTAACAGGTTCATTAGTTTTGTCGTGAGCAACGGCGAATCTGTTAAATTTTGGAGAGTATTTTCCTCCCTCTTTAATATTGTTGTCAATAAAGATGAGTTTGTGAGCCCCGTTTTTCAGATAGCACGGGGAAATATGGTGTGTAATTGCTTTCGCAGAAATCTTAATGACAGGGAGATGGATGGTCTGGGGCAGTTTTTTGAGCTGCTATATTCTCAGAGGTGTTCAGAAAGTGAGGGGGGCAGAGTGGTATGGTAAGGGGCAGCAAATGGTGCGTTTTCGGTTAAATTGACGGAGAGAGTGTAAATCACTTGCTCATTCATTGCCCAGTGGTGAAGGAAGTCTGGGACTTCATGTTGAATTTATTTCACATTTCGTGGGTATTGCCTAGTTTGGTGAAAGAGCTCCTTTCTTGCTGGACTTTGTATAAGAGAAGGAGGAGCAGCATATGGGACGCAACTCCATTGGCAGTATGTTGGACCTTGTGGATTGAAAGGAACAGCAGAGCGTTCGAGAATGTGGAGCTTAGTGTAGAAAGGCTAATGGAGCGGGTTATACAAACTCTTTTTCTTTGGTCCTCCGAGTCTACGTTGGCTGAGGATAATTCTTTTGTAAATTTCATGGACAGTTTTTTAGTTAGTTAGGTCAAGCTGAATGTATACTCTTGGTGTACATAGGTTGTGTCACCTTTTTGACGTAAGTTAATATTTTTCTCTTATCAAAAAAAAAAACTCTCGTGTATTTTCTAGGCATGCTACATTTAATTTTCTCTCCCAACTCCATTATCTTCAGGGAATTCAAGTTCATTCGCACTGTCACTCCCAGTTAAAGAGATACTCGCGCTTCTCTGGACAAGGAATCTTCCTCCAAATACTCTTTATCAGACTGCTGTGATTGTTGGTTCTGAACTTGTCATGTCCTCCTCTCTGCATCCCTAATAACTCCATAGCCACCTGTGCTTGTTCCTCCCCACCAATCCAAACCTCTATCCACTCTGTGGACTCTCAAATCTGATTGCCCCCGTTGACTACCACTCTATTATTCTATTTGTGAAAATTCGCTGATGGCAAAAATACATTAGGATTCAATTTTTGTTATGCTGTCTACCTTTAACTCTTCTTCATAGCTGAGGCTTCTTCACTTGAGCCCTCTCCATCCTCTGCATTTTTCATGCCTTTGCACTTAGTACCCTCTTTTTCCGTAGTTTTTGTGTAAGTTTATTTGATTTTTGTAAAACATAATGCCTGCAGTTATTGGTACTTCTTGTACAGTTTGTCAAGGTTATAATTTATAATTTATCATCTAAAAGTAAAACTATAACCTTTGTTGAATATAGATCTGAAAAATATTCTTAAACTTTTTATGGGACAGAAGGAGGATAATGTAATGTTGGAAAAAACTTGTGCAGGGCTTCATGTAGCTAAATCGTTTGGTGCCGAAAAGTACCTGAAGAAAATAGGGCTAGGAAAGGAGGACTATTACTTCTGGAAGCAAATAGGCAAGGGATTGTTGTGTACGTACACTATTTGTGGTGTTGCGTGGTTGTACAATGAAGCATCCCGCTTGGTTGGTGGACACTGAAGCCAAGGCCCAAGGAGGAAAAGAATTGGCCCACCTACGAACGCCGCGAGTTTCCTTACCCTGGGGACGAGGAGGCGATGAGGGAATTTATCGAGAAGGGAGGGATGATAGGGACAACGATAGGACCTAAAGGTGTTATTGAAACTGATAAAGATTCACTTAATTATCAGAAGCAGTTGCAAGACAATAAGTTTGAGCAAGAAGCTCTTAAGCTATGGTTGAGGATGAGAAATGAAGTGGTTTCAGAGCTTCAGGAAAAAGGGTATGACGTTGAGTGATTGTTATGCCAATTTTATGCTTTAGAGTGCTGATTGTTGAATGATGTGCATGTTTTGTTGGTTGCAAGATGTTTCTTGCGCCAAATCTCGCATCAAAATAGATTCAAGGTGTTAATATTTGATGTTTGATGGCTTGGACGTTTACACTAAGAGTAATGCTAGAGCCACTCAATGAGCACTCAAATTTGTGCACCTAATGATGTGGTTTCCAATGCGTGCGTTATCTTTGGCATTTTATGGCTCCACTATAAGTTAAAAGTTATGTTAACAATATATAAGATACCACATCATTTTGGTGCAAAATTAGAGTAAAGTGGTCCTAGCATTACCCTTACACTAATTACATGTTCTTGTGAAAATGGTATCTACTGTAATATCTCTTGCCAGGTCTTTGTTTTGTTTGTTCTTGTGGCATCCAAAGGTCAATAATGGAGAAGCTGTTTCGCTGCTATGGTGTGTGCGTGTGTGTTTTTTTGCTCGAGTAAGCTTTTTAATGGGCATTTTGTCTCTTTAGTTATTGTTGTTCGTATGTAGATGGTTATTAACAGGAGAATTGGCATAATCGGTAAAGAGTAATACCTCCTTTTGCAAGGCTATGGGCTTGTTGAGCTACAGTTTGAATTTAAACGTTTTTGCAGTTTGCTAACCCTCATAACATCATAACATCATTTCATTTTTACTTTTATTTGTTTTGAGAAATGAGAAATAGCTCAAACATCGTTAATATCATTGTTCTCCCGTACAAATCAGAATTATCAACTCTGTTTTACACACACAATGGTGCTTATTATTTTCAACTTCTATGTTTGTCTTTGTGCAAAGTGAAAGTCATTTTAGTTCATATTTTTTTTTTTTCGGAATTATCTATCCTAATTCGTAAGACAGAACATCACTTTATCACATCTCAGCTCACTAATATAGGATGGGTCAGGTAGGGGGATTCGTATTACAGATAATACCTGTAAGACGATCTTTTGGAAATTTTTACTTTTTTTTTTTTTTTTTCATGCAAGTTAGAGTTGTCATGTGACACTGATTATCTTAAAATTCATTATATCAAATTGTAATAAAACGATTATTGTTCAAGGTAAAAAGTCCACTATTCTATTTTGAATGTTTCACTTTCAAAAGTTTTATCTCCAATTTTTATATTGTTTTATTTTATTTTCTAGTTGTGAATCCTGTGATGTAAACAAGTTGATTATACTAGAGTATTTTTATAATTATAATTAACTTTAGTAATACTTATCTATTCCATAATTATTAGACTTTTCAAACATGAATTCTTTGGATAAAATGAAAGGAGTATAAGTTAGGCTAAGAGCATGTACAACAAAGCTCTCCATTTGGGGAGCTTAAGCTCCATTTTTTTTATATTTTATTATAAAAATGCCATTAAGCTACCCACTTAAGCTCCCCAATAAAAATATTCTTTCAACAATGCACAAACTCCAACACTTTTATATACTTCATCATCTTTATCTCCACTAATTTAATATTTTTATAGAAAAATGGCTAAAAATTTGAAAAATTCATAGAAATTTTTTCTGATATCCAAATGAAACAAACCAAGTCTCTATTTGTAGATAAAAATGTTTACTTTAATACAGGAAAAAAAACAAAAAAAAATTAATTTTATAGCCTAAATTGGTTAAAAACATAAATGGTGGAAAAGTAAAATTAGTCAACTTTGAAAGAAAAGAGGTACAACAGTTGGGTTCATTTTCCCGCAGAGGTTGTCAGTGAAATTTTTAGCAAAACGGTTGTGCTTTGGTTACTTTTGTCACAAAGCAATGTCGTTTTGGACAAAAAATTCTCTCAGCCGGAGGAGCTTAAAAAGCTCCCGAAATGCCTTTTGCTTATTTAAGCAACCGGTTAGCTCCATTGTTATTTTGTAAAAATCTCTTAAGCACCTTGTTAGAACCTTTGTTGTATCTGGTCTAAGAAGCCTAATCACCCGAGCCAGGTAGGACCACACGGTGATAAAGCTCTCTCAACCAAATACTTGAGTTTTTCTTAACCAAGTCGACCCCATCTCAAAGCACTGCTATACCCTAATCATCACTGTACATTAGACCAAGTAAATCTCCTAAACAACATTCAGACGTCTAGAATCTACTGGATTAATTACCTATCGAAAGAAAACTGACATAATACAAGGCTATGGAGTATAAAGTCTGTAATCGCCATAGAGCATTATCATCAAGTCTAGAGTCATGCGATAGCAGACAGTTGTAATTTGGAATAGCCGTCAATTGAATCCTTTCTTTTGGAATGCAAGAGCTTGGCATATACTCACTCCTACCCGAACGAAGAGTTCATTATTTTATTTTGAAATGTTTCATTTAACGAGTTTATTTTAAAAAATTAAAATATAAAAGTGTCATTTATTACTAATGAGCTACTAAATATGATATCTTTTTTAAAAAAAATTGACTTTCAAACAAGGACCATTTGCGCGAAATATATAGAGTAGAAAGGTTGTTCATTAACAGATTGAGGAGCATTAATCCATGCCTAGTCATCCCAAGTGTTCCCAAATTGAAACAAATAAGAACTGATTTTACCGGGAAAAAAATAAATCCTCTGGTGTGCTTGCGAACCATCAGCAGGTTGAGAGAGGCACATGCACCACACGCACCCGCCAAGGGCATGACAATGGGGACAATGGGCATATATTCAATGTTCTTTTTTTACTTTTCAAAAGTTTTTTGATTTTCTTTTTGATTTTTTTGGCTTATTTGTCGGAGCCCCAAATAGAAAGAAAAATGGAGTTGGATTTAGTTTGAGCATGAGCAACCCATTAGTAGAAACCGCGGGTTATCTATCAACGAAACGAGAGAGGAAAACAGGCTAGAAGCGGGAACATGGAGCAACCCAGATCAAGGTAACCGGATAAAAGTAAAAAATACACGGGTCAAAGGCGTTAATAAGAAAGGTGGAAGCTAACTTAGATGGAGGACATGTGGCACGCTGTGAGCGTGTCATCACATTATTGAAGTTGAAAGTTTCATCAATTGCTCTGGTGCCCCTATTGTTTTCGAGGCGTGGCGGTTCACGTGCGATCTTTGCGATTAGGTTGAATATCCGTTTATGTTATTGTATTTCCCTCAATCTGTAGTGGATTCGGTCTTGCAGAATTGCAGTGGGATATAGGGCAAATTGTGGAACCATATAGAGTACTGTCATTTGTTTGTGGTCGTGTCTCTCCATTTTCTTGTACTTTTTTAATCCTGGCTTAGGCGATAGTTTGTGATTTCCATCAAACATCTCATATGAAGTTTCGAAACGATGAATATGGTGATTCCAAGGTTTGCTTACAAAGTGCTCGGTGAATTGATTGTTACTCGTTCGCTTTTGTTTGTTGATATCCTCATTTGGATCAACACGCGAATGGAACACAAGATATGTGATCAACAAATTGCTCAATAGAAGTTGGGGAAACGGCCGATGTCGGCCGACTTAATGGGGACATTAGCTCGACTTCTCTTTGAGTATGAATTAGTAGTTAGGTCACTTGGTTCATGGTCATAATTTGAAGAACTTTTTTGTGAGCTATCAAGCTAAGAAAAGGACGTAAAAGGAAAGGGTAAAAGACGAGAGTAAGAAACAGGGAATCAATCCTCACTCAATACACGGTGGGGTGGGTCGGGTTAAGGAGATCCGTGAGTAGGACTAAGTTTTTGGCTACAATTACTCGAGTTGTTTGTGAAAAGTGACTTTTACCTGGGTTCATTGCAATGAGCTAAAACTCCAAGAAATGTTTTGTGGCGTCAGTGGACTTGATGCATTTTTACTTGCCTATGAATTATGATACTGCCCGAAGTGGAAGGGGTATGCGGTATGCCTCACCAAGTGAACTTCCCAGTTCCCACCTTGACCCCAAAGAGATACACATGACATACACCGACCCTTTGTCACGCGTTCATAGTTTATTCTCTACAAGGAAATGGCCATCATGTCCATGTTGTTAACATGTTGTGTCGGCTATAATTCCATAAAGTGGAGAACCAAAATATACCCTAAATTCACTACTACTAATTTATGGCATACCAGCATTCAGCATGTAATGATAAATGGACAATATTTTTGTTTACATAGACATAATCTGACGATCAACGTTAATTAAATACTCAAGAAAGAAACTTGGGGAGAATACACCATTTAATCATTTTCAAAGTGCAGCTTAAATAAAAGATGTATTTCTAGTTTCTACATAGAACGGGTAATCCGTAATCATCAAGATCTAAATAATTAACTACTTGGGTAGCTGTGTATATTACATATACTCTATAACAAAAATAACTTCAAATTTTTAAGACAAACTCCAAAGAACCTAATCATCACTTTTCCAAACCTTTAAAAGTCTTATGAGTCGTTTGGTAGTCAACATTCAGGTCGGATATGATTAATATGTCGAATTACGGGTGTTTGGTACCAAATAAACGGTCTAGATTAATAATCAAAGTTATCTGGATGTTATCCAGATAAGGCCTTTATCCCCTCGCTAAATATGCAAAGGTAGATGGTGATGTTATTAGCACCCACATTAAAAAACAAGGGATTAAAATTTTTAATTTCAAAACTACCCATAATATTGATTATCCCTGCTCGACAACCAAACGAGCCCTTAATCTTTAAGAATGCGATCTTAAGGTGTACGCATAACTAATACATATTCTCTCCGTCCCAAAGTTATTGTTCTGTTTAACCTTACACATCACGCGAACTTGAATAATCGAAAGATCATATTTAAGAAAAAAAACAATTGAAATGATTATTAATATTGATTTGATGTGTACTTTTCTTTAAAACCCATCTGTATTTGGTCCATAACTAAATTAAGATGAAAAAAGTAATGGTAAAGCGGTAAAAATGTTGTTTTAAAAAAGAAAGTTTCAAACAAGACAATTATTTTTGAGACGAACGAAAAAGGAAATCAGGACAATAATTTTGGGACGAATGGAATATAATTAGGTTAATTTGGAAAATATAAGTATGTATAAAAGTAAAATTACATTGATTAATTTAATGTAAACGTGTTAGTAAAATTACATTGATTAATTTAATGTACGTGGGGGCCTGGGAATGTGCGAGTACCAAGAAATATCATATCCGAAGTTGTTCCACTAAATTAAGTTATATCCCCTATTACCAGCCTAATATCCAATCAAACTAGTTAATCACTGTCAACTTCGGTTCAATTCAGTTTAAATATCAACGGTTTGATTCAATATGGACAACCTTAAGTGAGAAAAGGGAAGCTCAAACAACTTAACGTGGTAATTGAGCTTAATAATAACTACTCTTTCCATCCAAAATGAGTGTCCATTTTCAAAAATTTCTTGTCCCAAAATGTTTGTTCATTTTTGAATATTTTTACTAAATTCCCATTTATTAACTATCATGTCCTAGTTACTTGCAATGGTATAAACATGGATGCCAAGGATATTCATGTACTCCATTCATTCCTAAATAATTGTCTTCTTTGATCGAACACACAAATTAAGAAAATATAATTAACTTTATTATAAATATTGGTATAATATATGATGTGGCCAAAAATTTCACAAGCTGATTGTTGGGCTTCAAATGTAAGGATATCTTTGAGGTCACACTTGAGCCAATTACTTGTCAACAAGGAAAGAAACACTTGGGTGAACGTAGGGAGGTTCCTTGCAAGAACACTCGTGTGTGTAAATCAGTATATATCTCACTTGAGAATACAAATTGACAGAGTTTTAGCTTTCTAAAGTGTGTATACCTTGTAAGGTATTGAAATATGGCTTATATAGCCAATGGCAGGTAACTGTCGAGTAAATGGTTTTAATTGTCGAGTTAATGGCTTTAACTACCTCGTAAATGGCCTTAATTGCCAAGCATGTTGAGCAATTCACGAGGCGACACCTGGTCCATGTTTGGGACGTGGAGGTGGTTTCCACGCTATTGGTTCCCCGCATTCCCAAGCCGTTACACTTTCACCCGAGTAGGAGGGCATCGTAGGCATCAAGCTCGTTGAGTAATTAACATGCTTAATGAGCGGTTAGCAAGCTTGCTAAATAAGGGGCATGCTCATTGAGTAGTTGGAATGCGGGTATGCTCATTGAGTAGTTGGCATGCTTGCTGAGAGTATGCTCGATGAGTTGGTGGTATGCTTGTTGAGTAAGCGAGGTTCGTTTAGGAAGTAGCATGTTTGTAGCATAGTTGGCATGCCTATGAGAAATTGGTATGCTCGTTGAAGAAGTAGCATACTACCCGAGTAGTCAACATGGTCATTGAGTGGCTGACATGCTCGTTGAGTACTGCATGCTCGCTGAGCAAGGTACATGCTTGTTGAACAGTTGAGATGCTTGATGAGCAGGTGGTATAGTCAGCATGCTCGTTATGAATAAATCTGCATGCAACGAACGACCTTGTGTGAGGGGATAATGCTAGCCTAGACGTGGCCCCTCGTGTCGGGCACATGTCATGCTCACCTTTCTGTCGGGTTGAATCCCTCGGCTCGCCACATACTCGAACCCTTATAGATGGGGTGAATGATGTGCTCCCGTGCCACATACGTACTTTGCTCGCATGCCCAACACGTGATATGATCACGAGCACGGTACGTTTGGGCAAATCTGGGCTTGGCAGCTCAATATGTAGTTTTCAATTAAGCAAATGTGCATGTGTCCCGTAGTAAAAGTATGAAGAAAAAGTAAACGGAAAACGATTGTTGGAATATGCTTCTTCATAAATAACTTATCACCTTGCATATTTTGAATATTTTGATTTGTTTGTTCCCATTACCGTGTGTCATAACAAGTGGCTAAAAGGTCCGCTGCATTTATTGTGGCAGGCCTTGTTTGACAACACAT
Organism: Codonopsis lanceolata; assembly: GCA_013146195.2. Classification (NCBI taxonomy): domain Eukaryota; kingdom Viridiplantae; phylum Streptophyta; class Magnoliopsida; order Asterales; family Campanulaceae; genus Codonopsis; species Codonopsis lanceolata. Next base: position 2,903 of record JABEVN020000020.1, on the reverse strand, counting down.
AGGTCTTAGGTAAGGTCGCCCTAACCTAGTCCTACCTTCTTAATGATGATTAGCGCACTAGTAATTCATATGCACCAAACACCAGCAGATTTGCAGTAACGTCAAAGATCTTTAGAAGACTCGTCACCAGCAGACTTTCATGAGCGCAAATGTAATACCTCAAGACTCGCCACCATCGACTTGTGCTATGGTTTGAATGTTCATATCGTAACAAGTAACCAGCCAGCTTTCTCTTACGAAAGACTCACTTCTGATTGAACATCTCACCAGACTTGGGCTCGCACGTGCGTGCAGAGAGAGACAAGATCAAAGAGATTGAAACAAGACAAAATGTTCAAGCTTCCATACTCAAATCTCTACGGCCCGACATCTCGATATCGCAAAACTCTCTCTCTCACTCACGTGGTTTGGAAAAGTTAAAAGAATCTACTTTATTGGACAGACCACTTGACAGTGCATTATGATTCAGACTCACTTTTCAGATACTTATCAATACAACTGACAGCAACAATTCCTGGATCTACAGGACAAAGCTTTTACCCAATAATAAAGATCCAAGTGAACACCATCTCTATCCGACAGCCTTCAACAACAACATTATTTCAAACGGATAGAAAATCCATCTTCATCTCTCAACGATCAAATTGACCCCGATCTATAAAAGAAATCTTCCCTCTTCTTCAAAAACAAATGTGATACATCGATCAAAAGTGATTCAAGGCACTCCGCAACAAGAACCTCTTCGCCAAAGTTAAGCGTGGAGATCTACAAGAGATCGCCTTCACCAACGCATCTTAGATCTTCACGTAAGATTGCAAAGGAGCAACCTGCACCTTAGCAAAACACTCTATGGGATTGCTAAGAAGAAAAGTAGAAGAAGAAGAAGAGATCGAAACTTCTATAGATAGAGATCTCGGTCTTGGTCAAGAACTCAGTTTGATTTGAGTTCTTCATCCTTCTTCGAAGAACTCACCAAATTCCGACAAGAGCTTCATGATTTTAATTCCTAAAGTTGAGGTCAAGCTCTTGCTCGATCGATTTGAAGATAGATTTCAGATGGTGCCCATGGAAGATGAAGAGTTGTTCAGAATATTGCATTCATATCTTCAGATTTGTATTCCCATACAAATGTTGTTGAATGTGCAATAATCAATCATCATAGAAGGTCGAGTGCTTTGCACTCATTCGCTCGTATAATTTTATCCGAACGACCTTGAAAATTATTTTCTCATATCTCGTCGGCTGCTCTCGTCTCCTATTGCCTTCTTTTATCAAGAATTTGTCTATGAATGATTAAGTAAAGATTAAGGCTTGGAATGACGAGGACAAAAACTTTACATGTAGAGTCTAGGTTGATGTATTCTATAATTTATCTTTGATAAATTCGATGTTTTTCCAAATGATTTATCTTTCGCCTTCACCTCTCTATGAGCTTTCATAAATAGATTTATCCTTTGAAAAGCTATTCTCTAATGATTTCCTAAATCAAGATTTGGAAGAAAGATTCAAGGATGTTGTTCTCGATCATATATTCGCAATACAACTACTTAAGACTTCTCTAAATCTAAGCCTTACTATTTCCGCCTTAAGCTCTTTCAAACAAGCTTTTGATTTATCGGCAGTTCACCAGAGTTCATTACTTCCGGCTAAGAGCAAGTTTGATGTTCTGTATTATCAGTAGACATGCTAATGTGTTAACCGCTATGCCATTAAAACATATACTTCAAATGTAAAATAAGAAAGTTTTTAATTGGTATCATAGACTATTCACCCCCTCTAGCCTATTTGAGCATTATTGTGGACCAACAATTGGTATCGTGAGCCAAGCTCTCTAAGCTATATGACAGTCTAACCACTCGAGAGTTTGATCCTCGATTGCTCATTCCAAATGCATGTCAAAAGAAATTCTTTATTTGAAAACTCTTTTGACAAGGATTTTATGAGAATTTTTTTTGAAAACATGTTCACCTTGAAAAACTATTTTGTTTTCTAAAATCAATTGAGTTAGACAATTCCTTTGATGATTCCTTGCTTGAATATGAGAAATTTATTCATATGACAGAAGTACACTTCAAATTGACACTATAAATAAAATTTTCTCGGATGTATAACATTTCGATGGATGTTTTCATCTTAAATGAATCCTTGATTCAAATTCTCTTAACATAAGGCTAACGATATCAATCAACACCTTCTCGAGAAATTTCTTAGTCTCAAAACCTCAAGTAACCGAAAAGAATTTTTAATGATTCTTATTTCTTCTTATGAAAAAGGTTAAGAGTCAAAAACTTCATATCATGAAGCATTGATTGATCCATCTGTTATATGATATTTAGTTTCTCGGAACTTGACCTATATTTCAAAGAGTCATCTGAAATCAATTACTAAGAAATACGAATTGAAGATTTTGTAAGTTATTGCAAAGGAAATCTATTCTTTGGGCAACATCTATCAAGTAATACATACATATTAGCTCAGGTTCCAAAAGCCTCATTCTCAAGAACATCTACCCCGATCCGAACATGATCTGCCGCTTAAGGTACATCCCATGTCTAGTGCTCAATCCTTCAATTTGTTCTTTCCTCGCTTCCGAGCACATAAAACCAAGGGAGAATAAGATATTCAAAATCCAAATTCTCATTCCTACATTCCCAGATTTTTCTTGAAAAACTTATTCTGTATCTAGATTTTTTGGGAGCTTTCTCTCAAGATCAACAAGCAAGTTTTATTATCTCTCTAACAAAGATAAAATATTATGCTTGACCGACTTGATACTATTCACTTGCTTACCATATTTTCTCTCTCGGGTTTTGATATATGATTGTTCTATTTTTATCTCTATGATTCTTTGGTAACCAAGATCAGGATATATCATCACCGACAAACTTTATATTTGCATGCTA